>VDFB02006241.1:0-25650 GCA_007258455.2 Sequoia sempervirens | reverse complement strand
GGGTTGTGACTATGATCTAAAGGAAGGGTCCTTACATTCACCTCCCCTTAGTTTAAACTTCCTCCTAGAAGTTGATAAGGTTTGGGTGGAATAAACCCCTACCACAAATGACTATACTGAAGCTATGACAAAATTATCATTTAAATTTATTATGTTGTCACAAATAAAAAAGAAGAAGTAATGAGTATAAACTAGGGAACTTGCTACATCTTATGGGTTACTATACATCTAAAACCAGATTCATACCAATCATGGTTGATTGATTTTTTATTTTTTTGTTTACTATAAGAGGGCCAACACCAATTTATATCATTCTTAGAATAATACTCTCGTTTGCTTAGGACCAAGTCGCATAAGAGTAAATGAAACCGCATCCACACCTTTATCATTGAATACAAATTATTTAACAACAATCACTTATAATGTTTAAGTTTGATCAAAATACACTCTCAAGATGACATTAGACTTTTCAATCATCATACTCATCTCTTGTCACCCTCCCATAATCTATTAACTTCCTTGAATAAAAATATAGAAGCATACATCAACACACATTAGCATTCTTGGATACACATCAAAAAAAAAATTGCACCATAAACATCACTCATGATGTTATCAATATTTTTGTTTCAATGTCTAATCATGACCTAGAATTATTATCTTCACATTTTTTCCAAATATGTCCTTAAGAGAAACATTTTACCTTATAATAAGATTTAATAAGATTTTTTTTTGTCCTCTTTATCTTTTTAATAGGATCACATTATGTTTTTGTGGCCAATTATTGTTTGTATTCTTTTTTGCCTGACATAATTAATGTTTTGAGATCTTGTGGAGGATATAAATGCAAGAAAATTTTTAGTTACAAGATGTGAGGGGAAGTGGTGGTGTGCGAGCATGGAATGAAGCAGTGAGTTCTGAAAAAAGAAGAGAAATGAGCTTTAATGCCTTAGTCAACAAAGTGTATTTTTGACATATGTTGTAATTCCTAATTCTCCATGTATCCTACTATGAGATAGTGGATCTCATCAGGTCCTTGTAATTTTTATCTTTCCCTAGGGTTGTGTGCCTTAGTACTGCAAGTCCCTTGTATCTTTCCCTAAGGTTGTACGCCTTAGTATGCAATTACATAGGCAATGAGCCTTGAAATTGTAATTTTATAAGCAACAAGCTTCTATATTGAGATATTTCTCTTCGTGGTTTTTCCCTTCTTGGGTTTTCTACGTAAATCTAGTGTTATCTTATGTATGTGTGTTAATTTCCTTATCTTTCATTGTTGCTAATTATATTAAATGTTTCTGATCTATGAATAAGTTGTTGATCTTGCTAAGATTTTGAATTTGTATATTGATGAAGGGCTTATGATTTGGAAGGGTTTAAGTTTTTGAAGATAATGATTCACCCCACCCTCTCAGTATCCAAGTGTTTTCAATACATTCTTCAATATCTCCACTATTAGGTTTCATTCCAACACTAGATTCATATTTTTTTAGTTTTTCTTGATTATTTTAACTTTTTCTTTGATCTCTTCTCCCTCTTTTGAAGTTTATTTTCAATTTTCTCCATTCCTAGATCATGATGAGGAATTATTGGAGGTGTTTTTTGGGGTTGTTGTTCAATAGGGATTTTAGCATGAGGTGAATTAGTATTTTAAGGAGGAACTTGAGGAGGAGATGCATTATCATTTCCTGAAAATTAAATAAATTTACATAAAAAAAACATATTAAATCTACCTATTTAATACCAAATTCACACAAAAGACAACAAAAACTTACTCCTTTGACCTCCCTAATGTCGTGGCAGAATTTTGACGAAGATTTGGCAAAGAAACAAAGTGATTTTTGCATTCTTGGAACATGAGTGCATCTTGGAGGGTTTGTAGGTCGTAGACCAAATTGCAAACAACGGGGAATATAATGAAATGAGGTTTATTTTTTTGTTTATGACTTAAAATGCTCTCATGTTATAATGCAATTTTGTTTTGGGCTTGTAGTGATAGATCCTGAGGCTTGATCACTCCAAGCCATAATGTGAGCACATTATAATGAACTCACATTTTGGATTTTTCAAAATAAATAAATGGGGTGGCCATTTTTTGTCCCCCATCTTTCTGCACTTGCCCCTATATGTTAAGAGAAAAAGTGAAGCAATGCGACATGTATTATTTCAAGTATCCTTGTATTTGCATGGACACTCCATTTTCTTGTAATAGTAAGAAACCTCCTATAGCCAAAATTCAATCTAATGTGTATAGATAGGGAACACAAACTTGTTCTTACATAGCATAAAGTGTAAGGGAGATATATTTATCTCTCATTCATTGGCCATCCTCTCATAAATTATAATAAGAGAGGCTCAAAACCTCTTAAGAATCACCAATATTAGGTTGGAGAAATAAAAAATTAGTGAATCCACTAGGGACTAGTTTCAAAATCCTTGGGATTTTCTTTAAATATTTACAAGATTAAGATTTTGAATTAAAGTTGTGTGTGGTGTCTAGTATTGTGCTATCTCTCTCATCCTTTTCCCTTAATAGGGTAATGTAGAAAATGTAAATCTATAACATATATACATTAAGCATGGATAAAAGGATATTATTATTCAAAGGTAATCCTAACTTAAAGTTGGATGGAAAGATGCATAAGCAAGAACATGCCACAGGGAGAAAAAAATAGGTAAGTAATCTATATCCATTTTGAGTGATCATGAAAATAATGTAACTAATGCACAAGAAATAGGTAAGCAACATGGTTATCATAGTTATTGATCCACTTCTATAATTCCAAAATTAGGGAGTGGGGATGAATGAAATGGTCCGAAGTATCAATAGATTGTCAATGACCTCATTGCGGAAAAAATGGAAAGAGAAGATAAAGATCACATTAATGATATCTTCATGGAAAGATGAATGTAAGGAAAAATTCCCTCCATGATGATAAAATGAGTACACTTTCCAATGAGGAGAGGCATCCTTATTGGTTTAGAGATAATCCTACTTGTGTAAATGACCAAAGATATTAGGTTTGTGAATAATTTAAATAAGATCAACCTAAAGTGTGGCTAATTGTATAGAATAGGATGGATATATTAATAAAGAGATCAAAACTTGAAAGTTGAGTTGACCAAGATTTAAATTGAGAAAGTTATAAATGACATTAGAAAAAGAATTGAGAACCTAAGAAATATTGATTAACAAGGTAGAAGGATGTTGGATAATCTTGGTGATAGAAGAAGGAATAGTAGAGATCTTAGAGATCATAAAAGAAATATTCATGTCATAGCTCCTCTAAATTTTGATAGGAATAGTTACATAAAATTTGTATAGGTACCTAGGTATCCTTATTTGATTCCAAGAGAATTTAGGTATGAGATCCTCAAATTTCAAGGAAATAATGTTGTATCTGGAGAGGACCACTTGAGATTGTTTAATAGCTTGACAAATTATTACAATTTTTGGATGAATATATTCTAATAAAAGTATTTTTTCAATCTATATGATATTATCAAGGAATTATACAAAAAATTAATAATGGAAGTATTGAATCTTGGGTATAATTTTAAAGAATGTTTAGATAATAGTATGGTGATAGGACTAACCATAGATTCATTATTAATGAATTTACTAATATTTCTAAGTAATCTAATAAATCTATCTTATATTTTAATTTTATATTTTCTATTTTCATGTATAAAATTCTTGCATTTATGATACTTAATGAGTCCATGAATTTGGTCTTATAGTACAATGCATATAATGTTAATATGAGATATTTATTTAGAGATAAGGAGCCACACACATTGAGTGAAGCTTACATTATTTCCTCAAATATTTAGATAAATTTGAGAGCCTCAAGTAAGGTTCATAAGAGAAGTGAACTAATGATCATACCTTATGATGAAAGTTAGAGAAAAGAAACTATGTCAGAAGATAAGTTAGATTAGATTACGCATGCAATGAAATAACTAAGTTACAAGGTATCTAGAAATGAAAAGGTCATATCAAATGAAAGACATAATGAGAGTAAGTAGGAAGGAATTCTTAGGTTGTTAGATCAACCTTACAACACTACATGAAATAATGGGAGGCATGTCTTACCAAATTCTAAGGGGCCATTCAATAAACACCAAATCCTTTAAAGAAGGTTTTTGTGAATAATATAGAAGAAACCATATGGTGCTTGGACTGTGAAAAACCCTGTTCCCCACTATTTTTTTATTACAAGTAAAGTAGGGTTTGAAGGGTACCCGAAACCCTTTACAAAAGAGACCACTGCTTTAAAAGAAAATAAAAAATAGACAGAGCATCCAAACATAAGAAAAAAATCAACAAACAACCAGCCAAAAAGAAGGAAAAAACCAACATCCAACTATAGATTTTTCAAAATATTTGCAGCTTCCAAATCAATGTCAATAATCTTTTGATGTATATCCATTACCTCTGTAATACCCCTCGTGTTTCTGTTTGGACTTGATATATTCTGTGGTTTTGCTTGATACTTTGAGACTCTGATAGTTACTGTGTGTTGGCTGGTTTGGTTGATTGGATAGTTTAGACTGCTTGATGACTATGCTACTTTATATGATGACATGGATATTATGATATGACATTATGGTTACATTTGATTTGGTAATGTTTAATTTGATGCAATAGTATATTGTGATGCTGTAGATTAGTAATTATTTTATGATGATATGATGTGACCAGTATAGTTTAATAATGCTATTTTATACTTGTTGTTGTAGTTTCTATTATAGCTTTGGTGAGGGGACAGTGTAGCACACTAACTCATTTGACTACAAAATCCGACGAAATATGTATAATTTGATGTATTGTCAGGTGCTTGTAAAATTTGATGTGTAATTTTCAAATTTTAAAAAATTTATCCCCGACGTTTGTCAAAATTTTGACGAACTTGGGTTTCGTCAAAATTTTGACTAGCAGTTTCGTCAAAAATTTGACAAACATGAAAAATAAGAGAAAAATAAAATTGTGGCCGACATAAAGAAAAGTGAGTTCGTTGATTTATTACGTCAGTGTTTTGCTATACTTGCGAATTTTCTCTACTTGAGACAGTTTGTGGAGAACTAAGGACAATTTTCTTGGGAAAAATCAAAAAAAATTCAAGAAGATATCGCCAGGTTGAGGGTAGTCATTATCTTTTTGCATAATTCAGTTGTGAACTCAGATTTGTAGTTCCAGGTTTGAAAATCATATTTTAAAGCAACATGTCATCAGATTTCATTTTTAGAGGTTTAGAGTTTTGAGAATTTCATGTCCATATTTTGTTGTGTGGAATCACCATAAGATCACAACCAAGGAACAAATTCTTGTGACTATAATTATGTGATACATAACTCTATTGGTCATGTGGCACAATTGTGCTATAACAAATATAGGATGCATTCATGTGTGACCCAAGTTTAATGTGGCTATGTTGTGATAGAAATGGAGGCACTCATATAATGTAGTTAATTCAGGTTGTAAAATGTAGGTGTCAATCATCATTGGGTTCATTCGGGTTGTCTCAAGTTTAACAGGTTAGGATGTAATTATAGCATGGAAGTGATTATATTGCTTGCGGAATAAGAGCCTATAACGCACTACGGTTTGATATCACGAGTGGTTGTGTTATATAAGTATGTATTTACATTCAAGCACAACCATGTTTAATGGACTATTCTAGAGAGTGATCAATATTTTCTAAACTGGATGAATGTTACTTAAAGTGTATAGCTTCAACTACAGACCAAGTTTGTTACATACTGAAACATAATCTTGGGTTACCAAAAACTATAATAATGTGATCTTCTAATAACCATTATAGGAAGTATTAAAGAAAGACCCATGCTATATAAGATACATTTCCTAGATCAGGTTTACATACCTTAATGAACAAACACAAGCTTCCCACACACTCGGATACAATCAATATCACACAACTATCAACAATAATTTTTGACCCAAGATTTAGGTTGTTTTAATACCAACGAAGCATTGGTAAAGAGCATGATTGGGAATTTTGAAGCCCCTAGGCCTCATAGAAACATAAACAACTCTATGCCCAGTTAGTGAGGTTTACCAATTACTAGAAGATTGAGACATTGTATCTAATAACAAAATCTTGCAATCTAAAGATTGTAGCCAATAACAAGCACACTATGTAGCTTAGTGACATTTGTATGAGAAATGCAATCTGATAAGAAGGAGCGGTATTTACTTGAGATGTGGCGGTCGAAAAAGCGGTGACAAGATAATAAACCTCAAACTGCATAGTAAAATTGGAGATTTTAACGGTGGTTTCCTTACCTTGCTGACCGCCAAAGGGTTTTCAAATGCTTTTGGTAGTGTTAGACAAGGCAAATGCAATCAGGGAATGACTTTCCAAATGAAGTAGCAGTGGTAATCATAGGTTCAATGTTTCTTCTTAGCCATTAATGTATAATGGAGGTAGTGGATTGCATGTTTGAGCAGTTTTTTGAGACTTATCAAAGATGGGAGAATAATGAATAATACCTTGTGGACTGTGAAGTAATATCAATAAGGTTGAAGGATCTTAAGATCTAAAATGTCTGGGTAACATTAAATTTTTAGCCAGTAAAAAGTGAAGGTCTATATGGAACTAGTTTGATTTTGCAGAAGGATGCTCATGAAAGGAATCTTCAAAAAGTGACTAATGAACATTTTGAGTCTTATACAAAGGGACAAAAGTAGTAAATGTGCAAAGAAAATAAAAATAGGTACAAAAAAACATTCACAATGTTATCTTGCATAATGCAGCAGTTTTGAGAAAAAATCTCATTGTCTTGATGATGAAGAAATTTGAGTAATGGTCAATCACTGGAAACCATGATTTTAAAACATGCTATTTGTAAGGAAAATTAGATGCGGAAAACAATTCTCCTAACGTCAACACCTCGGGAAAGAATGCAGATACACTTTAAAATTTACAATTACAGTCAAGTTAAGATGCACTATGAAACAGATTATAGAAACAGAGTATTTGACAATCACACATGAACACCAAATATACGTGGGAAAACCCTTATGGGAGAAAAACCCACCACACCAAGAGAAATCACTTTGTATTACAGTAATGAAGATTACATACAAAATTCTAGACTTATCTTTCTGGTGTCATTATATAGCAGCAATCACCATGAACATTCTTCGAACAGAAACTTTCAAGTTACAACCTCTACAAATTAGAACACATTCACTGATCAACAACAATCCATCGAATCAACCAACGAACTAATCGATAATCCAACCAATCACAAACTGCAATCACAGAGTATATCTTTGTTGTTCCATGTCTGTCGAGCTTCCTCATAGAACCATCACAATGAACCAACTACAAACTATTCACATTTGGCTCTTCTGATTCGTCCACGAGATGCCACATCGGACGGTCAAACTATCAACATAATTCGCATTGTATTGGCATCTCGGTGAGACACTAACAGTGTCTCACCAATGCCACATAACCTTCATATTGGTATCACCAAGAGTTATCGTAGTCGCCAAGATGTTCCATCGAGCTTCATGTGTTACGCCGAAACACCAAGCAGTCACCTAGACCTATCACTTTCGCCAGGAGATCATAGCGAGCCACCAAAGGTTATACCGAAGTCACAAGTCATATCGGGCTTCATTGAATAGTCGCCAAGACTTACATCTTTCACCGAGAGGTTTCTCCAAGATCTCAAAGTTACATCGAGACCACCATTTTCCAAGAGCTACACCGAAGAACCCTCATCATCGGCGAGACATACAGCATTTGCCAGGACTTCTTCCCGAACCATTTGGGTTACCTTGATAGCCATCGGCTATCGGCAAGACTTAACTGTCTCGCCAAAACCTTTCCCCAACCGCTTTGAGTTACTCCGATAGCTAACACTTGAGCCTCTGTTGGTGAGACATTTGCATATCGCCTAGACTTCATAACGAAACCTTAGTGTTACAACGATGACTCCCGAGTGTGTCCCTATTGGCATGACTTTCATCTATCGCTAAGACGTCACATCGGGACCCTTATGTTATGGCGAAGACATCAAATGTATTCATGTCGGCAAGACATTCACTGTTCGCTAAGATGTCTTCCCGGATCATTAGAGTTACCCTGAAGACCTCAAAGTAAACACTGTCGGTGAGACTTTGACACATTGCTGAGACTTCTTAGCGAGAACCCTTAGCTATCCCGAAGACCATAGTCGCCAAGAGTCTCCCCGATACACGATTGAATGGCCTATCAGCCAGAGGTCTTCTGAGCGCTAAGAGATCATAGCGAATACACTATGTCATAGCGATAGACCAAAGTGAACCTTTCGGCAAGACAGAATCTAGGTCACAACAACCTATTCAAAACAGAATGAATCAAACTACTAGTCGGCCAGACAATGAAGATGTCACACCGACTTGGCTCTAATGGAGGTTTCAGCCTGTATTGTTTGAGGCACATATTTCCAACACTATTGTGCTTATGGAGGCAACATTTTAAGCAAGGAAGTGAGTGGTGGTTTGGAACAATGGCAGGTATGAAGGACTTGCTTTATATGCATAGTATGCAGTCTAGCTTAAGACAACGTTCTTAGAAGAGATTGAAGGTGGATTATGGAACTCAAGGGTTACCATGAAAAGGATTAAAGAAAAGACTGGTATCTATTTAAAATCCATGGTCATGAAGATATTAAAGATGTCACATGCAAAACCCTAATAGCTAGAGTAATGAATATAGTGCCAAAGAGGATAGTGTCTTTGGGAAGATTTCAATCTCCACATTGTATCTGATACAGGGGAAATACATCATTTATTTATTTTTTTAATTAAAAGAAATCATTCTAAACCCTATATAGGATACATTGATACTTCAAAAACCTCTGAAGGAATTTGAGATTATGCAAATATATGTCAAGTAAATACCTAGATTACAAATAGTAGCGAGAACAATGTAAGATTTGTTGAACAGACTAGGAATGAGATAAGCAGCAATGAATCCTATACCTCCTTTCACGCACATCTCCTCACCGTTCTCTGTCATTTGCTAGTGAGCTTGCGATCTCCATTTTGGCCGGTCTATGCTTGAAAATAATGTTTTGGCGAAGGTTTTAGAGTATGTTTATTAAAATGAAAACTCTCCATTTTTGGTGAAAGGCCTAAAATATGAATTTGACAAAAATTAGGAGTATGTTTATTAAAGTTTTAGAGTATTTTTGGAGGCTATATTCTTGTTGATTCCTTAAATGATTTATTCAAATGGATTGTGACTAAATAAATGACTAACTATTTATTCATTTTTATTTGTGTGACTAAATAATTTTTAATCAATGACCAAACTAGTAATTTATTTACTCATTTATAGCTGAGTTGCAAAAAATGAGCAGAATTTAGTCATTTTTAGTTGTTGTGACTAAAATTTTTAGTTACCTAGTCATTTATTTGCCAAATTATACTAGTGTGTGCTTCCTTGTGCGATTAGGCTCTCTCAATGTTGAGGGCCCTAGGGATAAGCTAGTCATAAGAGTATTTGTGCATCTTCTTAAGGATAAAATCCACATTATTGATATTACTTGATGATGATTCCGACTTGTTGCTCCCTTAGGAATGGGTCGCCTTTCTTACAACTTCTCCATCGTTGTGAGTTTAGAATCCAGGTTAAATATTGATTTTTAGGGAGTCTAGGTTGGAAATCATGAAATCATAATTTAAGTTTGGAATTAGAATTTTAAAAGTGTTTTTGGGGTCATTAACTGACTATCTTCTCTTTTGCAGGGTTGGTTGCATGCCAAATTTTTTGGTGTAAAATATCATAATTATTAGATTATGTTACCTATCTATGAATAAAAATTATTGGAGTGTGAGTTTGATATTTTTTGAAGATCTAAATAGTCAATCTTGGTAAAGAAAAATCATGTCAGGTAATATTAGTCCAGAGCAAAATGAAGAGACACTTGATAGATTGTGGGCTAGATTGAAAAAGGTGGTGAGGAGAATATTGTGTCCTTGTAATAATTGCAAGGGCTTAAAGATGAGAAGATTTTTAATCACAATAGTTGAAAAACATTGTAGGTAGCATGGTCACATTGAAGGGGAGCATGATTATCGTCCATCAGTAAGTTGTTCATTATATCTTTATCTTGATTGAATTTGTAAATGCTTATATCATTTTGCTGTTGCACATATATATAAAATCACTTGATTATCATCATGGTTTTTTTGTGTTTATCATTATTATAAAGGTGGGGTACCCTAGGGAACATGATATGGATTATCACAGCCTAGATAATGTGGTTTTGTAAGCGGACGAACATGGATTTGTGAATATCAAAGATGAAGTTATGATCATGCGCTAGAAAACATAGTTGAAGATGATGGTATAGATACATTGATCCATGACACATTTAGTGGCAGAGCTGATCATGATGATCGAGATCACTTTGATGATGTTCATGATTTACCTGTACTTGAGAAGGCATATGATCCTCTTTATGAAGGCTCCCAAAAAACTCTTCTCTCTGTTGTATTGTTGTTGTTGAACTTGAAGGTTATGAATGGTTTATCAAACATAGAAATCTCACGGATGTTAAGGTATGTCATATATGTCATCTTTTTTCATCTATTTTAATTGTTGCTAGTTCATCATTAGTAAATAAAGGATGAAATATGTACCATTAATACTCTTTATATTAACAAATTATTTTTTGTTGTAGATTGATTGGTGAATTTTTGTTACCACCATCAAATATTTTACCTCACTCATACCAAAATTTATCTGGCATTATGAAAGATATTAGAATGGAGTATCAAGCAATAGATGCATGTCCCAATGATCATATTATATATCATAAACAACATGAATTTGCAACAAAATTCCCAGAATGTCATATCAGTAGATATCAAACAGATCAACTAACAAAAATGGTGCCTTGCAAGGTTCTTTATTATATTCACATTATTCCACGTATGCAACGATTATTTAGGCTTAGCACAATTTATGGATTACCATGCACAGAATAGAAGTGGAGATGACATTCTTTGAATGCCTGCAGATGGTTTTTCATTTAGGGACATGGAGGAAAAATGGCCACAGTTTAAAGAAGAACCTCATAATCTCAGGCTTTCATTGGGAGCGACGGTGTCAATCCATTTGGAGAGTTGAGATCTATTTACTCAGTGTGGCCTATTTTTGTTATCAACAATAATATTCCTCCATGGATGTCAATAAAAAGGGAGCACATAATGTTGTCAATGATTGTTCTGGGTATTTGTTTACATCAATTTTCTTTAACGTAGTAGCATCTCATTTGTCTTATTTGTTGCATAATGACTTATATTTTTTTCATTCAATAGTCATGTACATTAATTCCATATATTACTGATGAAATGGTTATAATAATTATATGCGTGTTTATGTTCATTCAATAGGTAGTACTAGGTTAAAGGAAATGAATGTATATATCGAGCCTCTTATCAATGAGTTATTAAATTTATGGAATGGCGTCACTATGTATGACATCTCTAGACCAATAGGACAAAGACAATTGTAATTCCATGCAATGCTTGTATGGGCAATTCATGATGCCCCAGGGCTAACATATTTTCATGGTATGTTATAAATTTCAACACTTTAACAATATTTAATTTTAAGTAGATATATTGCATATTTTAAAATAATCTATTCATTATATATAATTATAAAAAATTATTATTTAATCAATTATATGATCTTGTGGGTCTTCAAACAAAGGAAAATTGCATGTCAATTTGTGGTCCAAAGGTAGAAATCTCATCATTCAACAAGTTTTAGGAAAGCGAGTGTTTGATAATTAAGCACTTCCTCACTGAAATCATAATTGTGAACTGCAAAACATATTTTCAATGAAAAAATTTACATCAAACCACGAATACCTCGCTATGGAAGTTGGAATATAATAGAATTAATCATCAAAGTTATACATCAGATGAAATTGTTTATCTATCATATATGATATGTTTGGAATTTATATTTTTATATTGTGTTTTGTTTGCTCATGCTGTAATTGACAATGATTGTCATTGTTAATTTGTTTAACTTATATGTTTCATGAAGGTCATCAAGGCATTAATGGTTGGCTTCCACAGGGACTGAAAAGTTATCCCAGACAATTTAGTAGGTTGCCCTACTATGAGCAGCTACAAATTGTGCATTTGTTTGATACAATGCATATCGGAAAGAATGTAACAGAAACGTTATGGAAAATATTGGATGGAAGGCATCACAAAGAAAAAATTGTCAAAATTTGTAGTGACATTCAGTAAGCCAATCATGCAATGAAAAATTTCATTCAATTAAATAGCGATGGAGACCAAATTAATATAAGTGCCCTTCCTTGGTTATTAACGGAGTAGCAAAGCAATGCTATAAAAGAAGTCATACAAAAAAATCGATTTCCCACAAGATTTGTTGTGAACATAAACAATATAATAACAAAGAAAGGTGAATTGGGTCAAGGATGAAAACGCATGATTGGCATACCTTCATTAAGGTAATTATTCTAGTATATTACATACACTTTATAATGCATGTACTTTTAAGTGTATTATGTTTACTACTTTTGAAAAAATAATGAAAAGATCATTTTATAATTGTTGCAGTACGTTCTACCTCTATCTCTCCCAAACAACTTCGATAACAATGTCAAGCAAGTTATATATGATCTTGGAAAATACATGAGGTAAGTATGACTATTTATTCAATTAGATTTGTATACATCTTATAATTTCCATTTATTTTTACTTGTTATGTAATATCTTGTATATTTTGTTAATCTCGTTAATATGTTTACCTTAGTTAACTTATAGATGGTTGTCATCTAAAGAAATTCATAAAGATATAAATTATTGGAAGAGAGAGAAAATTCCTAAATCTAATGTAACGAAATGCAAAAGTGTCTACCTTGACATTTTCAGTAACTTTAGAACACTTCCTCATACACAAGTTGGGGAAGTTAAGATTGTGTATTTTGCACACACAAAGGTCATGTGGATGGTTGAGAGGCACTTGAGTGCAGAAGGCTTTGGTTGGCTAAAGAGCACATCCTAAGGGTTCTATGGTAGAGGGATATATGGTATACTAGACCATGGTGTACATTAGTGAATATCTTCCTAAGTTTGCAGCAAAGATCCATGTAGATCGCATTTGGGATCCCAACTCCATTAACAAATTCGAAGGGGAGTACCTGATTGGGAAAGGTAGATTGAGGAAAGTGAGAGGTAATTATAAGATGGTCATGGAGATTAATTGGAATACAATTTACATATGGTTTTTATGTATATTGTACTTATTTATTTTTTAATCTTCAATATACATCAATTATAAATTAAGGTCGTATATTGTGGTATTTAACTAATTATATGGCGTTTGTGAATTTTATTTTTTTTATACAGTTGGTCGAGAGTGGGATGCAATACATTTTTACGTCGAAAAAAATCTTGATTGGATGACGGTATGGACTGAATGATGTCAACAATCTAGTCGTGCATTAACATGGGAAGGTGTGGCTTCATTGGTTAAAGAAGCTCATCATAATGGAGATTCCAATGTTACACAAAGGGAAATTGATTTAGCATATGGTTTAAGAGATAAACAGGTACGTATAAATATATTAATCACAAATATTATTAAATTATTTTCAATTATATTGATGTATATATATGTTGAGATTGTTTTTTTTGCATACATTCGGCCAAGAATAAATACATTTATCAATTGATGATATTGCAATAATTTTTACATGTTTGATATATTGCAGGTGAAACACCACAAGGCTATGTGGTGCAATGGTCATAAATTTTGAATCAAAATGTTGGATGACATGAAGAAAAATTGTGATTCTGGTATAACTACAGTCTTTTAGGTGACTAATGTTTCATCTAGAAGCGACATACATCCATTTGGATGATATACTTGAGTGTGACTTTAAATACTTCAGATTAATTATGTTTGTCGTCCTATGGTACAAAAAATGATTGAATGAAAATGATCCTAAGAGAATTGTTATTGAACATGATAATGGATTTACCATGGTTAATACAAGGTTGATCAAGCAAGCTGGAAATGAGCCCTATGTTCTTCCAAGCCAATGTGAGTAGGTATTTTACTCAGAGGTTCCAGGTAAACCGGGTTGGTCATTTGTTGTTAGACATGATCCAAGAGGAAAGCTAGTAAAGTATAATGTGGTGGAAGAAGAAGATATCGAAGAACTAGAAGATGATGTAGATGATGATCAGGATCAAGAGTTAGTTGATGATGTCCCTGACAAAGATGTCGAAGAGGAGGAACTAGATCATGATGATGTAGGAGTTAATGTTCATGAAGATGATATATGTGTGGATGATGACATTATCAAAACTGATATTGATGATGATTATGATGATATGACCAATCCTTACAATGTTGAATCTAGATCGGATGATACAGAAAAAGAGTTGGATGAAGAAGAAGATCAATGACATTGAAATGTATGAGTTATGCAATTATATTATCTATTTGATAGTAATTTCTTGATAGAATTATATTTGACTTATGTGGTTACATAATTAATTCATGATGTTTTTAATTTTTATTCCATTACATAATTAATTTAATGATGTACTTTTTAATGTTTGAAAGGTCAAAAAGTTAAAACATTTCAATAGTGATGTTAACAACCTTGAAATTAGTGTGTTTTATGTTTCATGTGATCATAAAAGATTAAAAAGTAAGTTGTAGAGGTGGTTGTTTAGTGGTTGACATGTAAATTCCTTTAAAAGGCATAAAATGATCATTGTAATGGTTGTTGATGGTTGAGGATTTAAAATACAAGCTCTTGACATTCAAAAATCTGTGTTTTTCTTCAAAATTTCTGTATTTTTCATGTTATGCAGCACTGTACGGTCACATGCAGCCATATTTTGATGTGAAATCAATTCTAGGTCATGAAGATATGTGTTATCTTTGATTTGAATCTGATTTGAGGGCTTAAGGCATTGATTTGAGTTAGAAAGCTTCATTTCTTTGCATACAGCCTGGTTACCCTTTTTTGAGGGTTTTCTAGTCCAAACATGATATAAAGGGGCTTTTACACTTTTTGTGATTACTGTAGCTTGTGTAAGAGGCCTCATGGATACTATTGTAATTTCAGGATGCATGAATAGGGCGTAGGATGAGAAATCAAGAAGGTATAGCTACTGTTCCCAATATTTTTGTGAAGAAAAGCATGTGAAATGAGAGGTTCAAGCCTAGGTTTCAACAAAATATGTATGGGGGATCTGATTTTATGAATTTTTATCCATGTGCAAACCTAATGGGTTGTTTCTTCCCCTCTTCCCCTCTTCCCCTCTCCCTTCCCCCTCCTAATTCTCTCTCTCTCTCTCAAGTCTCTCCCTCCTACCCTCTCTACCTCTCTCAAGTCTCTCTCTCTCTCTCACTCACTCCTATGTCTCTCACTCTCTACCAGCCTGCCCTTAACCCACCAAGTCCTTGACCTTAAGCTCTCTGTCTCTATCTCTCTTCCACTCCCTCCCTCTCTCTCTCAAGACTCTCCCTCCTACCCTCTCTCCCTCTCTAAGGTCTCTCTCTCTCACACTCACTCCCTCTATCTCTCTCCCCTCTACCCTTAGCCCTAAACCATACACCCTTAACCCTTAAACCCTCTATCTATATCCCACTCCCTCTCTCTCTCTCAAGTCTCACCCTCCTACCCCCTCTCCCTCTCTCAGGTCTCTCTATCTCTCACTCACATCTCTCTCCCCTCTACCCTTTTAACCATCTACCTGATGGAACTTCGAAGTTTTATCCTGCCTTATGTCTCTGGTCATCTATGGTGTTTGGGAAAATCCTAGGGTTGGGGTTTTACCTTTGTCTTCATGTAAAACCCTAGTATTATCTTATGCCTTAGGAAGGATCTATTCAGCTATTACTTTTTGGGAGGGTCTTTAAAACATCTTAAGTCCCATCGCTTCGTCTAGGTCTGGCCCCCTTTAGTTTTATCATTTTATTTCCTTCATTAATTTTATTCTCCTAAGTCTTGGATGGTCTCATGCTCCCTCATTTAAGTGACAACTTATGTCATTGTTTTTCGTTGGCCTAGTGATGTCCCCTTATTCCTTTAATAATTTTTTTAATTTTGCACAAGGACAAGTTCGCATGACTGTTGATCAATCATCGTTTGATCTTAGTTGTTCTCCACCATCCTGCAATGACCCTACCATACTGTCTTGGTTGATTGCAATATCATGGGAAAGCACCACGTGTCTCATCTGGTGATGCCAAAGGGATGATAAAATACTTTGATGCATCTATTTTATTTTAATACATTATGCAGCGGGTTACTAAAGTGTTTATGAGATGCACGTGCTTCAAATCAACGCAGATGTTATAATATCGGTAGGAAAGGTGCTCGGTGGTTAAAGAAAAAGTTGGCGACTGTGTTGGATGAATTGGATTGCCAATGGTTGAAGATCCATGATTTCCCACCATCGCGTGATCAGAAGTTGCGAGGTTTTTATCGAGTGTGATATCGTGGGCAAGTGCCACGTGGATTTTGTTGGCAACGTGTGGTATGGTGGGCCCCTTGTTGCCATGATGGAGATTATGTCAGTTTGATTTGAAGGCAATTGTTCGATGATCTGACCAAGGTGAAAGATCAACGGCCAATATTTGAATCTGCATCAAATGCGATTGGAGTCATTCATGCAGAGCATGAGTAAGCTTTAATGGCGAACATGACATCTATTGCCAGGGTTTGATTGAAATAAAGCAATTTTTCTTTTGATTTTGGTATCATAAAGCATTCAAAACATCTTTGTGAAGCAGTTGCGAAGCCAAGGACGAAGTTACAAATTGTTACAAGAATTTGGGTTTCTGCAAGCGCAAAGTTGTGAGTTCATTTTTGTATCTCCTGGTTATTCTGAATTTGAATTTGGGGGAAATTTTTTGTGTGCTTGTCGTAGGGCTTGTCGATATTTTTTTTAGGGCTATAAGTTAATTGAATTGTGGGAAATTGCAAGGTTTTGTTCTATAATTTCATATTTTGTTAAGCCCTAGTTTGTTTAAAGTTTGAAATAGCAAGGAAGCCCTAGTTTACTCAGGATGGCACCAAAAAAGCAGCACTCTGGCTAGATTGATTATTTAAGTAGAAACTTATATGATGATTTCCTGGATCAATTTCCCTTGTCAACAAATGATAGGAAGAAGGGGTTGGTTTTGATGCGAGGAAAAACTCTAGGGGAGGGATTAGTATATAATTTTTCTAACATAGTTGATGCTAGGGTTCCTCTTACTGGTCTAGAGATGTTTAGATTGTGGTTTGGATAGAGGAATTTTCCCCACCCCTTTTCTAATGGTTGTATGTATGATATGGGGAAGTTAGTGGTACCGAATGTGTTCCTTGATATAGACTTACTTAGGGTAGTGGCTGCACGATATGACCCTGTCACACGGGTGATTCGAGATAATGATGGAAAAGTTTTGTTAAGCATCAACAGAGAGGAATTCTGACAAGTTTTTGATCTGAGTGAGCCTAGTACATTCTTGGTTCCTATTGATCTTGAAGAGATGAAGCAGGAATATGGGAGGTCGAAATCACTTTTTAGAGCTAAGTTGCTCCCACCTCATTTGGCTAGGGCAGGAGGTTCAAAATTCCATATTAGCCCTAAGGACCAAGAACATTTTAGACTGAATTGCTTTGCAAAGCATTTCTTGGCTACCTTTTACTCATTGTTCCAAATTTTGGGTTTTCACCCCAACACGGTGATGCCTATTGCTTACATGTTTATGGGGGTGCAAATACAACACCCTAATTTCTCAGTAATTTATGATTTTTCTTCTTTATTGGCCAAAAAGATACATGAAGGGCTGTCAAAGTTGTAGAAAAATGATACAGGCACTCCATTCTTTTGGTATTCCATGTTAATGTATATGTTCTTGTATAAGAATGTTGAATTCTTCTCTGAGAAGATGGAGTTAAGGTAGTGGGTTGATGGAGAAAGATTGTTGGTGCAAGTATGGACTACAAATTTATCATGTAATAGGGAAAACACTAGTTATGTGCATTTTGAAAATTTTTTTTCTTCTAGATTGAGAGCCAGGTTGATGGTAAATGTACCCAGGATTCCTGAGGAGTTGCATGATTTCCTCATACCAAAGGGGAGGAAGCCAAAATTGAAGGTTTTCCATAATTGGGGTGATATCATTCCATACCCAGTCAACACTATCTTGAGGGTGTATGGTTTTCAGGGGACCCCTCATATATTGTCGTACAATGTGCCACCAAGAGTGGGGTTTACAGAAGTCATGTGGAAGATTGGTTGTATCCATGAGGACAACCTTACTGGGAAAGGTAAAGGAACATTCTTCCTGGATTACACTGTGGTGTCAGATTTTGTTTGTTCAAAGGGAGGTTGGATACATTTTGGGAAATTTTTTGAGGTGTGGCCCCAAGCGACAGCATGATCCTGAGGGATTCTTTGCTCTTTTCAGAAAAAAGGATAAAAGGTGGTAAGTTTGTGCATGAGTTCAACTTCCCTGAAGACTTGATTAAAAATGAATTTGACCTAAATAGGTAGGAGTTGAACAAGGAGAAGTGGGTAGCTTATGACAAGCTATTGGCTATTGTACACAAAATGGATCCAAAGTATGATCCATTGATGGATTTCAGTCCATATCATAAGAAAATTGACTTCTTGATGGGCAACTTCAAAGAAATCATGGGCACCTTGATGACCAAAAAGATAAACTTGGAGTCAGATTTGGGCATATAGGAGCAAGATTCTGGGCCAATTGAAGTGAGGCCAGCTTACCAACCTATAGAAAGATGGCCTATTTACAAAAGGAAGAAAAATGATAGTAGTGATGAAGAAGAGGATAGAAAGGGAAAGAAAATAATGAAATTTCCTACATAAAAAGGTCCAAAGTTCAAAACGCCTAGAGCAATCAAGATTATTGAATTGGATGCATCACCTAAAAATAGTCCCTCACCACCACCATCAGATCCAAGCCCTAAAAGGAAAAGAATTGAACAATCATAAGAGGATTTGGTGGATGAGATTGTTGTCACTAACCAAGACATGCAGATGGGTATGCCTTCCCCTCCTAGGTTGGCTGAATTGGTTCTCTTTGATCTGGATATGAAAGGAAAATGTGTACAAGATGCAAGAATGGAGGCATGTAAATATTTTATAGATGACAATGCATTTGTAAGAACTTTGGTCTTCTTGCAACTAGTATGGAGAATGAAATTGGAAGAATATCAAGATAACTGCAAGAGGAGAAGAGAATTGAGACCTGATAGGTTAGACCAAGAGAATGATGATGAAGTGAAAGTTGAACAAATGGAAGAGTTCAAGAACATCACTCCTGAGGAGAGGAGAAAATTAGTAAATCAAGCTGGTGTCTTGATTTTACCTAAATGGGACATTGCAAATGCTATAGCTTTCAATGCTATTGTGAAGTCCAAGCACCCCTTACAAGACTCTGAAGAAGAGGTCAAGGTAGCATTGCAAGATTCTACCTTTAGTGAAGAGTATGAAACTTTAGCAATTTGGGCTTTGGCCCCTTAAGGGAGAAAGTTGAATGTTACTAATATTAACCCAAATCTAAGAGGAGGGTTGGTAATAAAGAGAGCTTCAGAGACCTCAACCATATAGGCTACTAATTTGACTATAAATGTGGCCAAATTGGCCCAAAAGACTATTGAAAGAGAGAAGGCTGAAAAGAAAAGCTTAATGGAGAAGTACAATGCCATAATTGAGGAATATAGCAAGATGTAGCAAAGGAATGTTGAGCTGCAGACTGAGGTGGACAGGTTAAAGAACAAGAAGATTGGGGAGACATCAAGTGCTCCAGGGATCAGAACATTTCCTTACACATCAAGGTCAGTGCCTCCTACTTCTCCTATTGTGTCTACACCAGGGTCTCCCAGTCAAACTCCTTCCCTTAGCCCTACTTTAGAGCTAATTGATGAAGAAATGGAATACTCTATTGATCCTTCAAAGAAGTAGCTAATGCATATGATTTCAGAGTTACAAGCATCCTTGAAGGTGAGTGAGGAGGGAATATTTTTAAAGCAAAGGGAGGTTGTAAATGTTGTATTGAGACATTTAAATGAGAAAGTTGATGACAAATTGTCATCTGTGCATTCTTTATATTCTTTATTATTAAGTGTAATAAAGAATATTGATAGGGATCAAGAGGTTGTAGTACCATTAATTGAAAGATGGATCCCTAGGGCCAATGATCTTGACATCATGTATAAAGCTTCAAGGTTTGATGTAAATAATAGGCCCAAATCATTAAGGCCTACTCAGGTATTAGTTAAGTAATTACAAGGTTTTTAGACCTTACCAGATGACTTGAGTAGGAAGATCAGAGAATTGGTGAAGAACTTTGATGATTGGAGCGACACATTGCTACCTGACATAATTGATGAGCCGGGAAATATCAGATCACTCCAACAATGGCAGGATCGGGAAAATGAAGTCATCAATTGTCAAATTATATTAATTTGTGATAACTCAAATTATGATTTATTGGTGAGCTGTATGGATAAAATTATTAGCACTAGTTCATTCTTTGAATATTTTGAAAGAGAAGTGAATCAAGTGGTAGTTAAGTATACACCTTATAGTGACAAGGTAAATGAGGTAATCAATTTTAATTGGCCAACTCATGAGGAATACCAGAAATGGGTAAACGTATATTTAACTGAGGAGAATTACAAAGGAGTAGGTTGTTAATGGTTGACAAGTTAGCTGTTGCAGTTACAACGGATTATAGTTTTGTTTTTGGTGGCAGTCTTGGCATGGAATTCTTGAAGCTTTGTTGCTGCATCAATCATTCTCAGTGGGCACGATGAAGAGGATTCTCCAGGAAATTGTTGTTGTAACAAATCTTGGAATGTCACAAAGCGGTCCAATTGGCTGGTGACGCGTGTGCTTTCTCTAGCTTGATGTTTTGCTCCTTCATTTCTATAAGAAGGATTTCAAGGCCAGAAGTACGGGTTAGCAAGTTAGATATTTTTTGGTCAAAACTAGGTAGAGTTGCAGACCAAATTGTAAAGTTTGATGGTTTTAAGGAAAATGCAATTTAGGTTTTGAGTCATTTTGTAGTAGGTTTTGAATTCATGGGGATTTGATGTTTTATGACAGTACTGGAATTTGAATTGAAATGATTAATTCAAACTCATGTCTCTCCATTGTACATGCACAGTTGAATTTTGAATAAGATAATCAAGGGTTGTCTCGTTCATCTCACTGTTGTGGTGTGTATGATTTCTATTTTGGCTTTAATTCAAGGAATTAATTAAAATTCTTGAATGGGATTATAGGTGGATATGTTATGTATAAGGATTTGATAAGTAGTATTGGGTTAGAATACATGTTGATGAAATTGTAAAGCAATGTTCTCAAGGATCTTATATGTTATGTGTTAAATCTGTCATAAACCCTTAGATGTTTATGAATTTGACTCCCTTAATGGATATATGGCACTGATCTAAGTTGTACTAATTTGTATGGTTCAATATTTTGTTTTTCTTTACCTAGCGCTTGCTACAAATTGCAAATCAATGACCATTTTACACTATGGAATGTGTTGTAGTTATCTCATGCTCCAAATAGTTGATATTACTGATGAACAACCAATTCTATTCAGTATTATCCTATTATGTTGAGCTATTAAAATGAGATTATATGTTGTTGTTAATGTTGTTTATGATAATGGTGCAGAGGTTGTAAATGCATTAAGGGATCACCCTCTCAGGTCTTGGAGAGCCCAAAGTGTAGGAGGTCTTTAAAATCCTCGTCAGTTGGTCCATAAGTGAACCTTAACCATAAGTTAACCTTGATCCTAATTAAATCATAACCCTAACCATACTACAATTGAACCCTAACACTAAGTGAACCTTAACTGTAATCCTAACATTAAACCTAATTCTAACCTAATGCTAATTTAACCCTAACCCTACAACTAACATAAAAGATTTATTTTGTAACCCTAATTGAACCCAAACTCTAATCATAATTACACTCTAACCCTAATCCTTATCCTACTTGAACCCTTAACCATAATTGAACCCAAACCGTAATCCTAATTACACTCTAACTCTAACCTAAATTAAACCCTAACCGTTATCATATCACTAATTAAACCTTAACCATTATCATATCACTAATTAAACCCTAACCCTAATTTTAATTGTAATACTAATTGAACCCTAACCCTAACCCTTATTAAAACTTAACCCTACTTGAACCCTTACCCTAGCCTAAAATTAATCCTAGCCCTATCCCTAATTGTTCCTAAAATTAATTGAACCCTAACCTTAGTTGAGTCCTAACCCTAACCCCAACCTTAATCCTAACCTTTTCCCAAAGCTTTATCCTATAACCCTAACCTAATCTTAACCCTAGTTTAACCCTAATCCTAATTGAATATAAACCCTAATCTTAATGCTAATTAAATCCTAACTTGAATATTAACCCTTACCATAATTGTAACCCTAACTCTAATCCTAGTTGTATTCTAACCCCAACCCTTACCTTGATCCCAAACTTTATCCTAAAACCCTAACCCTAATTTTAAACATCAATTGAATCCTAACCTAACCATAGTTGAATCTTAACCGTAATAATTCCCTAACCCTAATACTAATTAATCTCCAACCCTAACCCTAATATTAACTTGTAGCTCCTAATCAAAACCCTAATTGAACCATAATCCTAACCATAACCCTAATGTTGAACCATAATCAAAACCCTAAACCTAAATCCCTAGTTGAACTATTACCCTAACCTAACATTAACCCTAACCCTAACCCTAATTGTATTGAACCCTAATTGAATCGTAACCTAACCCTACTTGAATTCTAACCCTAACCCCAACCCCAACCCTAAACTTTACCCCATGTTTTATCCTATAATGCTAACACTAACCACAACCCTAATTGAACCCTATCCTAACCCTGACCATAATTGAACTATAACCCTAATTAAACCCAAACCATAACTCAAACCCTAATCCTAATTCTAACCCTAATGTTGACCCCAAGATTCATTTTGAAACCCTAACCCTAACCCCAACCTTCACCCTAATGTTGACTCCAAGATTTATCTTAGAGCCCTAATTGAATCCTAACTCCAATTGAACCCTAACCCTAATTAAATTTTAATCCTAAACTTAAACCTAACCCTAATTGAATTCTAACCCAAAAGCTTATCTTAATTATAAACCTAACCCTAATTATAACCCTAATTCTAATTCTAACCCTAGCTATAATTCAAACTCTATTCATAATTATAATTTTAATACTAACCCTAATTCTAATGGTGACCCTAATTCTAATTGTAATACTAATTGAATCCTAAACCTTATTAAAACCTAGCGCTAATTTAACCCTTACCCTAGCTTGAAATTAATCATAGCCCTAACTCTAATTGAATTCTAACCCTCACCCTAGTTGAGTCCTAATTCCCTAACCCTAATCCTAACCTTTATCCAAAGCTTTATCCTATAATTCTAACCTTAACCCTAATTGAACCCTTTTGAACCCTAACACTAATTGAATCCTAATCCCAATTGAACCCCAACCCCAATGGAAATCCTAATTGAACCCTAACCCTAATTGAACATCAATTGAATCCTAATCCTAACCATAGTTGAATCTTAACTGTAATCAAACCCTAAGACTATTTAATCTCTAACCCTAACCCTAACCCTAACCCTTTTTCTAACTCTAACCCTAATATTAATTTTAAAACTTTTTTTTATTTGTAATTATAAATTAATTATAGTTTCTTTGTATTTAATTTTATAATTTTAAATTGATTTTATATTTGCATTTATTATGAAAATCCTATCTTATTTTAATATTTTTGTACAATAAAACCTTTAGTAAAAGCTTAAACTAATAATATTGAATATTCTTTATGTCTTAAATAAGGTAATTAAGAAACAAATTTTTATGTGTAATAGTGAATTTAGGATATTCCTTTTTTATTTAATTTTCTTTTTCTGATTTAAAATAAATTAATTTAAAACTTAAAAAATTATAATTATTTTTTATTCCTTAACAATTTTATTTCTACTCTATTATTTAGAAATTATTTTATTTCTATTTTATTATTTCTTTTTTAATTTTAAGTATATTATTTTAGAAACTTACTTTTTATGTGAAGTAATTTAACATATTATTTTTATATCTTATTTTTATAAATAATTATTATTATATAAAAAATCTCAAGAGATCTTGTTTTTTCAAACAAGATATTAATTTAGAGCAATCAAAATCATTTTTTAATTTAAAATCATCCCTCTTCTTTGAATACTGGCAGCTCGCTCACCCGCGATATTGCGATCGATAAAGACCTTGCAACTTCTGATCATGCGATGGCGGGCAACCGTGGATCTCAACCATCGGTAATCTTGTTTGTTCAACACAGTCGCCAGCTTTGTCATTAACCATCAAGCACCTTTCCTACTGAGATTATAACATCTCTGTTGATTTGAAACACATGCATCTCATAAATGCTTTAGTAACCTGCTACATAATATATTAAAACCAGATAAATGTATCAAAGTATTTCTATCATCTCTTTGGCTTCATTAAATCAGACACGTGGCGGTCGCTCGTGATATCACGATCAACCAAAACAATGTGGTGGGGTCATCACGGGATGGCAGGGAATGGCTGAGATCAAATGATAATTGATCTACAGTCACGCAAACTTGTCCCTCTGCAAAACATAAAACATTTATTAAAAGAACGAGGGGAAATCACTAGGCCGATGATAAACAATGACATAAGTTGTTTTTTAAACGAGGGAGCACGGGACCATCCAAGACTTAGGAAATAATAAAGTCAGGCAAAGGAAATAAAATGATAAATCATAAGGGGCCCAGCCTAGACGAAACGATGGTGCTTAAATTGTTTTAAAACCCTCCCCAAAAAGTAACGGCCCAAAAGATCCCACCCAAGGCGTAAGATAAACACTAGGGTTTTACATGAAGGCAAAGGTAAAACCCCAACCTTAGGCTTTTCCCAAACACCATAGATGACCAGAGACATAAGGAAAGATAAAAATGGAACACAAAGAGAAAAAAATTGAAATTCCATCACAAGGAAAGGTCTCCTCCCTTCTTGGTAGTGATAACCTCCTCCACACACAACCCTTAAAAATTATGAATAGAGGAATATAATCTTTGAAGAACTCAAAGTTGATTCTCTCCTACCTGATGCTTTTAGTCATTTTATCCTTACAAACATTTATAGTGATTACTAGAAGAAGCACATGGACAATTCTTTCCTTAATAGAAGGGAATTTGATCCCATCTTTTCAATGATGGCATTATGAGAAAACCTTAGGTTAAATGAATAATTCCTAGCTAAGTTCTTTAAATCATGTCCAACCGTATAAGAGAAGACCGTTGCTATGTGTACCTGGATACCATGGAGAAAGGCTAGTCTTTGGACTCTTTCATCAATCATCCTACCTTAAAACATACCAAAATTCTCCTAGCAATTAGACATAGGAAGATTTAAGATGAATAAAAAAAAATTTATTGCCAAAGCATAAACTTATGATGACTTAACCAGGCCTAGTACACACTCCCTCCCCGTTAACCACTTAAACATATG
>VDFB02006240.1:0-61594 GCA_007258455.2 Sequoia sempervirens | reverse complement strand
AAATATCATCTAGTCTAAAATGCCATAAAGTGTGGGTATACATTTATTTACGTGTTTTATATTCCTCAAGTTCACTAGTTTAAAGAAAATATGTTATAAGGAATTACAGTTTCCCCATTTTGTAGCATGTAAAATACACCTAACATACTAGGTTCATCATGATGACAATAATTTCAATGCAATCAACTAGTTCTATGTTTACCCATTTCTATTTTTGCTGAACTTGTTTATTTTCAAATATAAGAAAGATATATATGTATATTTATATATGGTCTCATATATATATATATATATATATATATATAACCATTTGGTTATATTTTCCTATATATAATTATATACATTCTCAGAAGATTTTTAGAATAAAAATAAAGAAAAATAGTGAAATCTATGCCATAGTGTTTTCAGCTAGGCTCATTTATGTTTTCATTTTCAGTCATATAAATAATCCAGATCTATATTTCTCATATATATATATATATATGTATATATATATATGTTTACATATATTTTTATATAGCTTAGGAATCTTTTATACAAAATAATTTCCTCAAAAAAGAAATGGTTAAATTCTCAGAAAGGAAGTATATTTCACATTTCAATATATATGTGTGTGTATATATATATATACAACATATGCATAAATATCAAATCTATGCATTCTTATTTTCCATATGCAACTACAGGTGATGAGACTGATTTAAAATAAAATCACAGTTCTTTTTCAAAAATAGAATAAACTTACATAGGCTTACGCCCTTCCCCCACAACACAACCCTTCCCTTATGGGGAGGGCACAATTGGGTATAAAACCAAGTCCCCCCCTTTCATACAAATAATAAAAAGAAAAGAAAAGATATAAACACTAATTTAAAGTGCGAATTTCATTTTAGGAAATAGGCGAATCCTTCCACCAAGGCTATACAGATTGTAATTTATGCATGTGTGTGTGTATATATATATTATATATATATAAATATATTACAATCAAACAATTTGGAACAAGAATTTTTCTAAGAAAGAGACAATATTCAAGAAGTAGATACAGAAAGCCACTGCTAATGAAAACATGTAAAAATTTATAAGATTTTTTTTTTAAAAATGTACAGATTTCATCCACATTTTGCTTGAGAAAACTTTTAGAGTTAGAGATTTTTTGCACACACTATTCTTTGAACACACAATGAATTTCTTTTCTCTCATTTTAAATCTTAAGGAAAGAAAAGAGGATTATGAAGGAGAACCTAGATAATATTGCTAATAGCTGAAGATGCCTCCTTTCCTCTTCATCTTCTCGTTTTCTCTGAGATTTCCTTCCTGAAAGAACTTCCTCTTCTCCTTACTTTTTTTTCTTCCTATTCTTCTATGTTCTAATATTTTGGAATTAAAAACAAAAAGAAGATACTATCCGGAAGCCATGAAAACAAATTTGCAGAGCAATTCCCGAATACTTCAAGAAACGTTGGTTTTTTCGTTACCCCTCCTTTCTTTTTAAAGTTTTCTTTTTCTTTATTCCCAAACCTAATCTTGAAAATAATATATTTTAAAATAAGAATAATATTTAATTTAATTGCATGTAAATCCCCTTTTGAAAATATTTACCCAATAATAAAATAAATATCTTCTAACTATTAGTTAACTTATTAACTCAAAAATTAACACAAATTAAAAAAAGAATAGAATGCATAAGAATTTAAATCAAAATCTATAATTAACTTTAATTAAAATTTAATTCCCTTAATTTATTATGCTTATATTTTAATTTAACTTATCATTAATTATTTGCAAATAATCAAATAGTCATACATAAATTATCATTCGTAAATGCATTCTATATGATTCTAAGTGATTGTGTGTGATCAAGAGAACATCCTACTTTGTCCTGTCAAGAAGCTAACCTCCTCTCCTTAATCACACCCTTGGTCTTCGACCTCCTACATCTCAAGTGCACTCAGGCACATAACAATAACTGAATTAGTATCACATAAAGATATAAATCAAGCAATATAATACATAAATTCAAATATTTGTCCTCTATTTTGCTTCATCTTCAAAGTAAAACACATTCAATACTTTTCAAATTTTCATAATTTGAGTAAAAACTTTTCATATATCATCACACAAAAACACCATAATATTAATTATTATTCTACCACACACATCTAGTCATATAACAAATCCACACAAAACCAAAAGCAACCTGCATCAGGGTCTGAGACGTGACATAACTTGATAATTATTGATTTCTAGATTTGGTGTTGCAGAGTTGTCTCCTGATTTTTTTAGAAATTTGGGAGAGGATTGATTCACCACCTATGGTAAATGAGTCTCACCTTAAGACTGAAAATCTAAATTTTGTCATATTTCAGATCCTGACAAATAGAAACTTGCTTCTGGCGGTTTTTCACTAGGGGGAGGACTTATTCACCACCCTGGGCAAATGAGTCCCACTATGAAAATTCAATGATTTCAACTTGCTTTCAAAACATTCCATATTCTTCATCAATTCTCTAGGTGCACTCAAATTCATCCCTTTTCTTTATGTTCTACACATTTTCTTCATTTTGTTCATTGTTGTATAACACAACATGTTTTCAAACATAGCTTTAATTTCACTTTTGCATTCATTTTCATTCATTCAAATTAGTCAATTGCATTTAGTTAACTTCATTTAGGATAGAAAACACCACACATAACATTATTTGAATGAACCATTAGCATTTTTGCTCCTATCTCTTCTTTTAGGTGAAAAACCCTAGAAGTGCAAGCATTGTCCATAGGAGCCAAAAATCAATGGTTCACGTGCATTTTATGTTTTATCTCTCTTTGTACACTTCTTCTATTCATATATTTTTTCTTCTATATGTCATACATTATCTTTTTCTCTTTTTTTTTTTTGTGTTTTCCATTTGGGGATGACGCAAAGCGTGGAGATGACCTATGTCTCTTCCATGTTGACCCAAAAGGTCATTGTATTTTTTATTTTTGTTTTTTGTTTTCCATTTGGGGATGACACAAAGCATGGATATTCCCTATGTCTCTTCCATGTTGAGCCAAAAGGTCCTTGTATTTTTTTATTTTTTTATGTTTTCCTTTTGGGGATGACTCAAAGCATAGAGGCACCCTATATCTCTTCCATGTTGACGCACAAGGTCCTTTCTTTTTCTCTTTTTTTTTTATTCTCCTTTTTAGGGATGATGCAAGGAATTGAGACCGAAATGTCTCCTTCATGTTGACCTAAAATATTTTTCATTTTCTTCTGCCTTTTCATTTCTGTTTTGCTTGTGTTTTCCTTTTGGTGATGATGCAAGGTGTCGAGACCACAATGTATCTTCCATGTTGACCCAAAATGGACTTTAATTTTATTTTATTTTTCGATCTCTTTGTGTCATTCTTCTAGTTCCATGTGCTTTGGGGAATGATGACAATTTCATGCTCTTTCATTAACACATTGCAACAATGAACATACTAGACCCAAATCCATAGATCCCTTATGTGTTTGGTGTGTTTTCTTTTCTAGGGGGAAACTCCCATTCTTTTTTTTCTCTTGACATGACACAACCTAGCATTGAAATGCATGACTTGGAATAGGGGTTTCCAAGTTGGCTCTCATGTCTTGTTTTTGTTTTGCGTTTTCTTTTCTTCTCTACTTTAAATTAATTACTCATGGAACGATGTGTACCAATTCCTTTAAAGTGGGGGGCATACATTGCCATGATTAATTTGCATTTTGGGTTCCTAGTGCAGCCTTGTTTTTTATGTGATGTGTTTGTCACTTTGTGGATGACATTGGGTGTGATGTCCTTCATAAGTGTGATCTATCTCAACATATTACATTCCTCTTAGTGGCTTGATGTGATGCACTGCATCCCCTAAGTTGTGAATATACTATTCTTTGATTGGTCCTCTCTTGGAGACATTAGAAATAATGTTCCCTAAGTGACTAACCTTGCATGAACTAAACAATAATCCTTTGAACATCTTTTACACTTTTAATTTTTTTCATTTCTACATTCTTACATCTTTTGCCACCTTGCATAATGCAACTTGCATGACTGTGGTAAATTTGTCATTTTGTTCATGAGTATTTTATTTCTTTGTGGCACCTTGTTAAAGTTATCAATGGGCATAAATTTAATATGATTGAGCGGGAAGCCCACCTAGCGACATGACTTTTCCCCATAGCCACTTTTTTGTTTGTGAGTACATACCAACTAGCATATGTATCTTACCTTTTTGGGCTTTCTCACCCCATGGAAAACTAGTTATGTGGCCCCATAGTGAGTACATTTGGGCCTTCTCACCTGATGGACTGTCATGTTTTTTGTCACCCTAGAGTGAGTACACATTCTCTTTTTCAAGCAATCAACCTAGATCTAATCCACAACTAGTTGGATTGACGATCAAAGCTTCATCCAATTCATTGTCAACACTTATGTGTTATTTTGTTCTTATGTTTAGTTTTCCATGGGATATTCATCTTGGGGGCTACATCACCTCTGTTGATCATTGTCATTCCATCTTGCTAACATAAGTGCATTTGAACCCTCCTATCGATGTTCATGGCTACTTTAGTGTGAGTTTGAGGAAAGTTAATCCTCTCACTAAAGTGGGGGCTAAACGTGCCATAGAAAAATGGGCCCTTGTCATTTTCATGGTCTTTTAGGTCTTGTTTCATGATGTTGGAACTATGTTGCTCTAATTTTATGTTGTGACATGGCTTGAACATGCTTATTTAGGTACTAAAACTCAAAGAACGACATCTTTTGAAGGTGTTGTGAAGTGTTGTAAGACATTTCTACATTCTTCTAGACTCTACTAATTACAATTCACCTAAAAATTATCTTTTTACACATCATCAAGTCCTATTTTGAAGTGTTGTAAACTCTTGCAACAAGATTTCATGATCTTCTAGGAACATCTTAACTATTTATCCCTTTTTCATGACTTATTTCACCCCTTTATGCCCTCATATGCTTTTGTTAAGCGTATTTTTAAATATTATCCTGAAAAAAACATTAAATACAACATATTTCCTAACACACATTGTTAGGTCCTAGGTGGGACCCATTGGCCATGGGTGGTGAATGAGTCCCCCTTGGCCCCAAATTCAAAATATTTTAAATTTTCTTTCGGTATTTTATTCAAAATCACTTGATGTCAGCTTGTGATGAGGTATGAATGGGTTACTAAGGCACAAGTGTGTATAAATAAGTGATTTTCACCTCATTTTACATCTACAATTCTCCAACATTCATACATCATATTCAAGCATTCAAGCATTTTACAACATCCTTCCAAGCACTATTCAAGAACTTTGAAGCAACCATTGACATTACTTCATATTTGCATCATCAAAGATTTGACCTAGGTATGTAGATTTGATAAGATTTTTGGTGTTGAAGATTGGTTTACAAGTCTACTAGGTGCTTCAAGTCAACTTAAGTCTATTTCAAACTTGGAGAAGGTTTTCTATCTATTTCCTATAGAATTGACTTTGACAACCCGAAAATCAGTGATTTCCAGATTTGGTGTTACAGAGTTGTCTCCTGATTTTTTAGAAATTTGGGAGAGGAATAATTCGCCACCTGTGGAGAATGAGTCCCACCTTAGGACTAAAAATATGAATTTTGTTAGATTCCAGATCCCCACAGACAAAAACTTGCTTTTGATAGTTTTTCCCCAGGAGGACTGATTCGCCACCCTGGGCGAATGAGCCCCACTATGAAAAATCAATGATTTCAACCAGCATTCACAACATTCCAAATTCTTTATCATCTCTCTAGGTGCACTCAGAGTCATCCCTTTTCTTTTTGTTTTACATATTTTTCATTTTGTTCATCGATGTATAACACAATGTGTTTTCAAACATGGCTTTAATTTCACTTTTGCATGTATTTTCATTTATTCATATTAGTCAATTTCATTTATTTAACTTCATTTAGGATAGAAAACACCACACATAAAATTATTTGAATGAGCCATTAGTATTTTTGCTCCTATCTCTCTCATTTTAGGTAAAAAACCCTAGAAGTGCAAGAGTTGTCCATAGGAGTCAAAAATCAATTGTTCACTTATATCCATATGTTTATTGTTGACTGTAGTAATTATATTCATGGGTTTCTTATAGGATGAAGGTGTTGAAACTGCAATGGTCGAAGTAGAGGCTTCCCTGAACCCTCGTGCAAGTGGAATCACCCCACCGTCAGTGCCAAGGACTTAAAGAAGACTATAAGATCTTATCTGATTATCTCCTCAATTGTACATAAAATTTATTGTAGGAGAGGATGAGAGAGGCTGACAACATTCATTTTCCATTTGATCTTTGATCATGTAATTATTGAACAATTATGGTGTGGAATTACATTATCTTTGATCATGTAATTATTGAACAATTATGGTGTGGAATTACATTATCCATGATCATGTAGTTTTTGATCAATTATCTTGTGGAATTATAGTACTTTGGTATGTTTGAAGACTACGGCTTTCTGCCAATAGTGGCATTGTGTGATTATTAAGTTGTATTGTTAATCTTTCCATCAAGGCTCCAATCCCTTTAGGGTTTACTTTTTGAAAATTTATATTGGGGATGAGGTCCCCCGTTTGTGACCTCACTAGTTCATAGCTCTAGGTCAAAAGCATTTACTCCTCTTAATTAAAAAAAATATAAGACTATGTTCTTTCAAATTTTATGACACTTTTTGTTGCCATGTAAAATTTCATTACAAACAATGTCAAATGCCATCAAATAATGGTAGGCAATGCCACCTCAAGTCTTATTATTTATGTCAAACTTACTTAGAAATGTAAGCACATGCAACTAGCACTTTTTGTTCTACAAGCTGTAACAAAACAATGTATTGAAGTTGAGCTTCATATTTTTTAACAATCCTTGCTTTTAGAAAATATTCCATTTCAATATCTATTCATATGTTTGGAACAAAAAATGCACATAACAGTTGCATGATGGAAAACACACTATGTTGTGACTCACTTCTCAATTCTTTTTGAATGTTAGCTTTCTTTTATGCAAACTATAAGAAAACAATGTTTTCAAGTTCATGTTCTTATTTTATGACAACCCTTACTTTCAACAAAGATTCCATTTCAATATCTATCCATATGTTTCAAACACAAAATGCACATAACACTTGCATGATGGAAAACACACTAGGTTGTGACTGACTTCTCAATTCTTGTTAAATAACTGCTTTCTTTTATGCAGACTATAACAAAACAATGTTTTGAAGTTCACCTTCTTATTTTATGACAACCATTACTTTTAGTAAATATTCCATTTCAAATTTGTTCATATATTTCAAAAACAAAATGCACATACTAGTTGCATGATGGAAAACACACTAGGTTGTGACTCACTTCTTAATTCTTGTTCAATCATCTCTTTTTTTTATGTAGACTGTAAGAAAATAATGTTTACTAGTTCATGTTCTTATTTTATGACAACCCTTACTTTTAGTAAACATTCCATTTCAATATTTATTCATATGCTTCAAACACAAAATGCACATAATAGTTGCATGATGGAGAACACACTAGGTTGTGACTCACTTCTTATTTTAAGCAGACTATAACAAAACAATGTTTTGAAGTTCACCTTCTTGTTTTATGACAACCCTTAATTTCAGAAAAACACTCCATTTCAATATTTGTTCTTATTTTTCAAACACAAAATGCACATAACAGTTGCATGATGGAAAACACAGTGAGTTGTGACTCACTTCTTATTATATGAAGAATGTAACAAAATAATTTTTTGAAGTTCACCTTCTTGTTTTATGACAACCCTTACTCTCAACAAAATGCTCCATTTCAATACCCATTCATATGTTTCAAATGCAAAATGCACATAACAAAATTGCATGATGGAAAACATAGTTAGTTGTGACCCACTTCTTATTTTATGCATACTGTAACAAAATAATGTTTTGAAGTTCACCTTCTTGTTTTATGAAAACCCTTACTTTCAACAAAACACTCCATTTCAATATTTGTTCATATGTTTCAAACACAAAATGCACATAACAGTTCCATGATGGAAAACATAGTGGGTAGTGACTCACTTCTTATTTTATGCAGACTATAACAAAATAATGTTTTGAAGTTCACCTTCTTGTTTTATCACAACCCTTACTTTCAACAAAACACTCCATTTCAATATTTGTTCATATGTTTTGAACAAAAAATGCACATAACAGTTGCATGATGGAAAACACATTGGGTTGTGACTCACTTCTTATTGTATGCGGACTATAACAAAACAATTTTTTGAAGTTCACCTTCTTTTTTATGAAAACCCTTACTTTCACCAAACATTCCATTTCAATAACTATTCATATGTTTCAAACACAAAAAATGCACATAACAGTTGCAAGATGGAAAACACACTGGGTTGTGACACACTTCTTTTTTTATGCAAACTATAGCAAAACAATTTTTTTAAGTTCACCTTTTAATTTTATGACAACCCTTACTTTCACCAAACACTCCATTTCTATATTTTTTCATATGTTTCGAACACAAAATGCACATAACAATTGCATGATGGAAAACACATTGGCTTGTGACTGACTGCTTTCTTTTATGTAGACTGTAACAAAACAATATTTTGAAGTTCACCTTATTGTTTTATCACAACCCTTACTTTCAGCAAAACACTCCATTTCAATATTTGTTCATATGTTTTGAACAAAAAATGCACATAACAGTTGCATGATGGAAAACACACTAGGTTGTGAGTCACTTCTTATTTTATGCAGACTATAACAAAACAATTTTTTGAAGTTCACCTTATTTTTTATGAAAACCCTTACTTTCACCAAACATTCCATTTCAATATCTATTCATATGTTTCAAACCCAAAAAATGCACATAACAGTTGCAAGATGGAAAACACACTGGGTTGTGACACACTTCTTTTTTTAATGCAGACTATAGAAAAACAATGTTTTTAAGTTCACCTTTTTATTTTATGACAACCCTCACTTTCACCAAACATTCCATTTCTATATTTGTTCATATGTTTCAAACACAAAATTCACATAACAATTGCATGATGGAAAACACATTGGGTTGTGACTGACTGCTTTCTTTTATGTAGATTGTAACAAAACAATATTTTGAAGTTCACCTTCTTATTTTATGAAAACCCTTACTTTCACTAAAACACTCCATTTTAATATATGTTCATATGTTTTGAACATAAAAAATGCACATAACAGTTGCAGGATGGAAAACACACTGGGTTGTGACACACTTCTTTTTTTATGCAGACTGTAAGAAAACAATATTTTGAAGTTCACCATCTTATTTTATGAGAACCATTACTTTCATTAAACATTCCATTTTAATATTTGTTCATATGTTTCGAACATACAAAATGCACATAATAGTTTCATGATGGAAAACACACTGTGTTGTGGTTGACTTCTCAATTCTTGTTGAATGACCACTTTCTTTTATGCAGAATATAACAAAAGAATGTTTTGAAGTTCAACTTCTTATTTTATGACAACCCTTACTTTGAGAAAAATACTCCATTTCAATATCTGTTCATATGTTTCGAACACAAAAAATGCATGTAATAGTTGCAAGATGGAAAACACATTGGGTTGTGACTCACTTTTTTAATGCAAATTGTAACAAAACAATGTTTTGAAGTTCACCTTCTTATTTTACGAAAACCCTTACTTTAACCAAACATTCCATTTCAATATTTTTTCATATGTTTCAAACATAAAATGCACATAATAGTTGAATGATGGAAAACACACTAGGTTGTGGATCAATTATTATTTTATGTAGACTATAACAAAACAATGTTTCTAAGTTCACCTTCTTATTTTATGACAACCCTTACTTTCAATAGAACACTCCATTTCAATATTTGTTCATATGTTTCAAACACAAAAAATGCACATAGAAATTGTAGGATGCAAAACACACTGGGTTATGACTCACTTCTCAATTCTTGCTCACTGACCACTTTCTGTTATGCACACAATAACAAAATAATGTTTTCAACTTGACCTTCATACTTTTTAACCCTTACTTTCAACAAATATTTCATTTCAATATATGTTCATACGTTTTGAGCACAAAAGCACATAACATGTGCATAATGGAAAACACATCGGGTTGTGACTCACTTCTCAATTCTTGTTCAATGGGAAGTTTATTTTATGAAGATTGTAACAAAACATTGTTTTCAACTTCACCTTCGTATTTTTTAAAAACCCTTACTTTCAACAAAACTCTCCATTCGAATATTTATTCATATGTTTTGAACACAAAATGCACATATTAGTTACATGATGGAAAACACACTAGGTTGTGAGAAGTAGTTGCAGGATGGAAAACATAGTGGGTTGTGACTAACTTCTCAAGTCTTGTTCAATGAGTGCTTTATTTTATGTATATTGTAACAAAACAATGTTTTCAATTTCACCTTCATATTTTTTAAAAAACCTTACTTTCAGCAAAACACTCCATTTGAATATTTGTTCTTATGTTTCAAACACAAAATGCACATATTACTTGCATGATGGAAAACACATTGGGTTGTGAGAAGTAGTGGCATGATGGAAAACACAGTGGGTTGTGACTACTTCTCAAGAACAAGACTCACTTCTCAAGCTTTGTTCAATGATAACTTTCTTTTATGCAGACTATAATAAAACAATGTTTTGAAGTTCACCTTCATATTTTATAGCAACCCTTACTATCAACAAATGCACAAAATTGGAGGACGAAATATTCACCTTACTTATAATGGTCTTGCAAAGCATTATGATAGGTCACAAATTCAGAGGTGTTGTTAGTGGATACAGAACAAACAAGAAATCTCCCACTTGAAATAGGACATGTACATATATGAATAATGATTATCCCTTTGAAAAAAATACAATCCCATACCATTCACCTCGTTGACATTCACTTAGGGAAATGTGAGAGCACTTGGCTGAAAAAGCCCCCTTTGTGGCATCTGAATTGTTGCAAACTCATGCACTAAGAAATACAAATGACATAGCTAGTTCAATTTCATCTTCATAGGAAACAAGAGATAGTGGCAGCCTTGTGTTTCCATTTCTCATCATTTTGGCTAGTGATTGTTGAGTTGTGGAGGAAATGGTATGGCCTTGGATTTTGTTTAAAAGGATAATTGTTACTCCTATATGTAGATATCCTATTTCAAGTGGGATCTTTCATTTTTGTTCCATATCCACTACTGCATTACACAAATTCCCTCCTCCACCAACCTCCAATGTAGCTATTGTTGTGGCATCTTGAAATTTTATTAGTTGTGCAACAAGACCTTTCACTTTTCACCTATCAATTGTGCAACAACAACTCTAATTTGAGACATTGATCAATTGTGGAACAAGACCTTTCACTTTTGACCTATCAGTTGTGCAAAAAATCCTTCCATTGTTGACTTTGTTTAATGAAAATCCTATCTTTTAGATTGTAGCTCTCTCTGAACAACATTAAGCTCCTCTTCTTTTCACCAAGACAACTTCTTCTTGTGTTTTAATTCCTTTTCTAAGTGGTTAATTATAGTTTTCACTTGTTCTTCTCCACTTTGATCATTTCCATCTATTATTTTTGCAGTGTGCTTATGATTAGAGTATGGAGATGTTTCTTTTTGCAAGCTTGTTAGGGATCTTGTTTTCCTTTTCGGATAATACTTTCATGCCTCCACCCAATTGATTCTCTTTTTCTACACTTAGATCTAATATTTCCTTTTCCTTATCATCAATTTCCAATTGTATTTGTTTGATGGAATTTCTAAATTCAAGAATGCTTGCCTTAATTTGTCCAAATCCACTTATAGTATCATCTCTCTCTTTCTTTGCTTGGAAAAATTCATATGCAATAGAAAACCTTTCAAGCTAATCCACTTTTGCATTGCCATTCACCCCTTGCACATACTACACATATTGCTTCCTCCCCTTCTCATGAGTAGGAACCTCTTCACTCAATACATTATCTATCTCGTTTACTTTGGTATACTTCTTTCCAAGTGTTTTTAGAGAAGATTCCTTTTTTTCATTACACACTTTCCAATATGTGGACCCGTATTTTTTTTTATTACTACCATGTCATACAATTCTCATAACAAATTTTTTTCAGATTCTATCTAATTTTTTATATGCTAAGGGATAGAGTTTTGAATGTATTGAATACTTTTAGATGATAAAGTGAAAAACATGTGGTAATGAAGTTTACATGTTTATGGATGAGTTTCAAAGGTAAATCATAGTCCACAAATGAATACATTTCAATATGGACATTTCAAGGTGAATAACATTAGACCTATGAAATGCAATATCATAGGTACAATTAACAAGGTATGAATGAGTTGTTGGCATATGGCTTGGGGAGATTGTTGGCATATAGCTTCTAGTGTTGTCATTGATGGAAACTAAAGTCATTATTTCGGTCCACAAATCAAGTTTTTCTCATAATGGCGGGAAAAGTAGAGAACAGTGTTCTACCGATAGAAAGCAAAAAGAATAGGGTATCTAGTTAGTTTGTCAATCTATATGCTTCACCAGATCATCATTTTTTGTTGTGGATCCCCAAGATAATTCGTTAACCATATATTTTACCTTATTCGTCAATTTTTTGATGTTGCATTAATTGGTGTATGAGCTTCGAGATTTAGCAGGATGTTTTTTTGTTTATTTACTCATTGTGGCCAACCTAGTGAATGTCGCATGTCACAAATGTACAAGGAGTAATTGATTAATTATTTCTTATGTTGGTTATTTTGTTTTGGGTTGTATCTATAGTCTAGCTAACTTGTGTGGGTGTGCATCAAAGATTGCTCATGATTTCAGCCAACATGTGAAGAATATTTCATATTTTGTTGAAGCTGTCTTGGAGTAATTGAAATTTTTGTAGTAGGTATATATATGAGATCAATAATTCATTTTGAAGTGTGTGAATGTGTGAAGGTGTGTGAGTGTGTGAAAATAGCAGAGTAGATGTGTGTGTACATATCATAGGATCAGTTGAGTGAATTTCACTTGTCTATTAATATTTTGTGGAAACGAGTTAGAGCAGAGCAGAGTGGAGTCTAGAAGGAGTCAACAGGTCAAAAATATTATTTATGAGCTTAACCAGAATTGTATTTTGGCATATACAGATTCTATCATTTCACTTCAACCTTTTGTTGTAATCACAAAAATTTTGTAAGGCAGTGAGCCTTCCTTATTTTGAGCAGTGAGCTCTAGGCAGTGTGCCTGAATGCACGTGCATTCCCTTATCTTCATACTTTTAACAGAGTATAAATTGTGGATTAATCTCCACCATGGTTTTTCCCCTAACAGGGTTTCCACGTAAAAATATTGGTGTTATGGTGCTTTTATTATCTTGTTCATTTGCTTACATCTTTATTTCTATTTATGTGTTGTAAATGGTTTATAATCATAATTCAAGTTTAAATCTTGTTGAACACTGATTCACCCCTCTCGTCTCAGTGTTCCCTGAGTCCAACAATTGGTATCAGAGCAAGGTTCCTCTATAGAAGTTTAACAACTTGAGGTGGATCTTGAATTGCAATGGACTTTGGTGGTCTTCAACAATAGCTTCTAGTGGCACTTGATGATCTTGATTAGTCTAAAGCGGAAGTCATGGAATTAAAAGAAAATCTTGTGGATGAAAAAATATTCATTGAATCATTGAAGGATAAAATCAATGAGTCAAGAGAAAAGAGGGAGGAAAATTGTGATCAGCTGAAGTAGAAAGAGAATAAAATCTTGGAAGATGTTCACCTGAATCAGACCATAAAAGAATTAACTTGAGAATGTAAAAAGTTGGCTAGGGATAATGCTACTCTAAAGCTTGAGATGGAATTTTTGGCAATGAAGCTAACTAAGGATATTGAAGAAAGGAAGAAGAATGAGGAGAATATAGCCCAATGTTTAAAAGAAAAGTTTGAAGAATGCAGCAGAGTAAATATTGGACTCATTTAGCTGGAGATTGAACTGCAACAATCCAAAAAAAAAAAAACAAGAGCTTGAAAGATAGATAGTTATCCTTAGAGATGAACTCACTACTACAAATGAATACAAGGAGAAGTTCAAGATCAGTTCTTCTAAGATTGATGAGCAAACTAAAGGATAGAAGGATGCAAATGATAAGCGAGGGCTTGGCTATGAGAAAGGAGAAAGCTCTGGATCTAAACACAAGGATTCTACACAAAGAAATTAAATGAACAAAGGAAAAAGGTATCTGGTAAGACAACCCAATGCTCAAAATTTTAATGGTTACTTATTTTCTTGCAATAAATTTGGTCATATGGCTTCACAGTGTAGAATTAAAATAAATTCAAGTAGTCCATTTCCCAGTCAGTGTTCTAGTTGCAAAAACTTTGGTCATAAGTCAATTGAATGCAGAAGTATGTATGTTAGTGTAATGAATGTTAAATGCTAAACCTACAGAATAATTGGGCATGTTGCTAATCAATGAATGTCAAAGGGAAATCAATGGAATGCATCATCTAGAAAGAGAAATCTGGTGTGTTACAATTACAACAGATTTTGTCACATTGCAAGATTCTATAGGAACAGAAACACAAAAAGAAGAGGTTTGGTATACAAAGGAAGAATTTTACAGAAAGATGACGAAGGAAAAAGAAAGAGTGACTGTGGAAGAGATAAGATATCAGATGAAGAAAGGATGGGTAAAGAAGAGTGAATCTGATGAAGGAAATCAGCCCGTACTAGAAGCAGTCTCTGATAATTCCTCAAAAAATTGATTTCATGCCATTGGCCTAAGGGGAGTCTTACAAGAAAAATCCTTTGTCCCCCTGTATGTAATTGGCACAAGAATGAAATAAATTTTCAATATTTGTGCCATTAGTCTTCAAATATGTCCATGATCATTTGTGCAAGAATTCAAGATCTAGAAGGTCCATGGATGAATTCTTCTCGTCTGAGAAAACAGGGTAACCAGAACTCCTAGGGAAAAATATTTATTGTGCAAAAAGGTTAGGTGTGTGAAGTTATAAAAGGTTATTTGGAACCCTCATTTGTAACCTTGGATTGAAGGAAAATAGAAGGAGAGCCTCTACAACAAAATTTTGAAGGAGTCAAGTAAATTTCGCGGTGAATTCTTCAGGTATTTATGATCACTTGTTGAATTCCTAATATTGTGCTCAGAAGAAAAACTTGTTCGGTACAGAAAGAAAAATTAAGAAAATCAAAGAAATTATAAATTTGGATGAATATAGTAGTAGGAAGATCATAGATGTAAGAAATATGTTATTGACTGATGAATTGAAGTGGCTTGAAGGTATGAAACATAAAATTTTGGACATTTGGAATAAGTTTCCTCATTTTGTCAATGTAGAAGTTGTTAGGTTTATCTTGAAGAGATTGAATGAGGACACTATCACTCTAGATAAACCCTATCTCATTTCAAAAGAGGTGATCAGAAATTTAACTGGATTATGCAATGTCGGGGATATTCTAAAAAAGACGTCAATTCAGAACATTGAAGTTGAAACCCTAATTAGAGTAACAGGAGATCAAAGATCCAATAATGAGGTACATTGCACATGGGATTTCATACAAAATTTTCTTTAGAAATAGGAAAGGCACAACCTTAGAAAGAGTAGTTTACATATCTAATAAACTGATAATGGAGGACCAAGACTTCGACCTGTGCAGTTTGCTAAAAGAACAATTGATGGAGAATGTGCAATTAACAAAGGATGCAGACTATCCCTTCAGGTTTGGTAATTTGGTCATATGTATCATGATGTATTCTCTGAATTGCTTTCCTCATAATGATAATGTTGTACATGGCAGGAAAATGAACCGGTTTGTAAGAAATTTTTTGAACATTCTAATACTCTAGAAAATTGTGAGCAAGAATATGCAAATTTCTTTAGTGAATTGTTGGGAATGTTTGGATTAGTTAGCATTTCCATTCCAGTAAAAGCACTTGAAGCTGGATCATCTTCTGGTAAGATGGAGAGAAAGTAGAAAAGGGCTCTAGAGTTTGTTGATGACACTCCTCCAGCACACAAGTCTACAAAATCTGAAGGAAAAGGCAAAGGATAGATAATTGTGGATATACCAGATGAATATTTTGATGAGTACACTCCAAGAGATGAATCAGAATTAGTTGAACTGGATGCAATAATAGCATAAGGAAGCGATGAAGAAGGTGCTTTATTCAAAACAGAGATAGTGTAGATTGTTTAGGAGGAAGATGGAATGCAGAATATTGCTAACATATGGTTAGATGGACCCTCATATGAGTAGGACCTGATTGAGAGCACTCTAGGCAGTTGCTTTATGCATAAAAACATTGGATTGAAAAGTTTTTCAGAATGTGCTTCTAGATGAAATGATTGAATGCATCAAGGAGGCTATGGCCTTTGAGCCTCAGGATAGTAAAGAGGAAGAAATAATTTTACATTTGAAGGAGTAGTTCAGGCCATCCCTTACCAAATTGAAAAAGAAAATGAATGTGTTAAGGCAATGCATTGACTCAAAAAATAACATCTATAATTAGTTTCTTCATTGGCCTCATGTTGTTGGGAGATACAAGGACAAGCTAGAATAGATTGAAAGTGAGTTGAACAAAATTGGTCAAGATTATAACATGATTTAGGACTAGGATGGTGAAATCAAGAAAAGGATTCAAGACTTGCAGACTAAGAATGCAAAAGTTCACTTTTCCAAAAACACTCTTATGGACACTTTTTGGAAAGTGAAGGATTTAGTTGAATGCATATTGGAGCAGCTAATTGGGGTTCTAATGAAAGGAGAGAAGTTAGAAGAAGAAATTACAATTCCAAAATCACTCATCGAGATCATCAACCAGATATCATAAAATAACATCTTGATCATAATCATTGGGATTGTAGTAGATGCTTGGAAAAAATTTCTTTCAGAAATGAAAGATAAGTATAAAATCATTTTTTGATTTGTGCAGCAGTTGTAGTTCTTCAAATTTTGATCCTATTTCTAATTAGCAAAGGGGGAGAGAGAAAGAAATGAAACTTTTTCATTGATTTCAAAGGGGGGGAGAGTGTTGTGAAATATTCCCTAACATTTTAAGGGGTAGTAGTGTTTTGAAGTAAAGTTATGTTTTCAAAGAAAGTTTTTTTTTGAAATTTTGGCAGTGTATCTCTAGTTTTGACACTTAGTCATTTTTCACTAAGTGTTGCCATCAATGCCAAAGGGGGAGATTGTTGGAATATGGCTTGGAGAGATTATTGACATATGGCTTCTAGTGTTGTCATTGATGGCAACTAAAGTCATTATTTGGGTCCATAGATCAAGATTTTCTCATACCGGCAAGGAAAGTAGAGAATAGTGTTCTACTAGTAGAAAGCAGAAAGAACAGGGTATCCAGTTAGTTTGTCAATTTGTATGCTTCATCGGATCATCATTTTGGGTTTTGGATCCCTAGAATAGTATTTTAAGCATATATGTTACCTTATTGGTAAGTTTTGTGATGTTGCAGTAATCGGTGTATAAGCTTGGAGATCCAACAGGATGTTTTTCTGTTTATTTTCTCATTGTGGTTGACCTACTGAATGTTGCATGTCACGGATGTACAAGGAGTAATTGATTTTTTTTTCTTGTGTTGGTTATTTTGTTTTGGGTCATAGCAATAGTGTAGCTGACTTGTGTGGGTGTGCATCAAATATTGCTCATGATTTGAGGTGCCATGTGAAGAATATTTCATATTTTCTTGAAGTCAACTTGGAGTAATTGAAATTTTGGTAGCGGGTATATATATGAGATCAGTAATTCATTTTGAATTGTGTGAATGTGTAAAAAGAGCAGAGCAAATGTGTATGTGAATATTAGAAGATAAGGTGAGTGTATTTCACTTATGCATTAATATTTTGTGGAAGTGAGTTAGAGTAGAGTAGAGTGAAGTCCAGAAGGAGTCAACAGGTCCATAATCTAATTTATGAGCTTAACTGAAACTTTATTTTGGCATATGTAGATGTTATCCTTTCAGTTCAACCTTTTGTTGTAATCACAAACATTTTGTAAGGTAGTGATCCTTATTTTTAGTAGTGAGCTCTAGGAAGTGTGCTTGAATGCATGTGCATTCCCTTTTCCTCATACTTTTAAAAGATTATATATTATTGGTTAATCTCCATTGTGGTTTTTACCCTAATAGGGTTTCCACATAAAAATATTGGTGTTATGGTGCTTTGATTATCTTGTTCATGTGCTTGCATCTTTATTTCTATTTATGTGTTATAAATGGTTTATGATCAGAATTCAAGTTTAAATCTTGTTGAACGCTGATTCACCCCCCTCTTAGTGTTCACTGAGTCCAACATGAGAAAGAACTTTTCAATAGATAAAGATCATAAACATTGAGGTAATAGTAGGATAGTCACCACAACATTTAAGTAAGCCTATGGTCAACACTCTCTTTTCCATTAACTGTAGTGTTTCAAAAGAGTAATACATAAGGGTATGTGTAGGATCATCATTGAAAAAATAGGCCCTTATGTTGCAAAAAAAATAGAGTTAGGAAACTTGACATAAAAATTTGAATAAGTTATATATATTATTTCAAAAATATGTAAGAATAGAATCTATAGAAAATTGAATGTATTTTCTAAACTACTAGGTTTATTTAAAAAGAAAAAAAACTATTTGGTGAAAATTTAAAATTTCAAAGTAGTAGTTAAATTTCAGGGAAAAAATAAGTAGGTGTCTATCTAACCACCCTAACCACAATAAATGATAATATTTTTTCCTAATATTTTAGATATAAGAAGAGGACTCATGTCCCGATGTGATGCATATGTTTTTGTAATTTTTTTCCAAGTAAATAATTAATTATGATTTTTTTATTACAAATTTTAAAAAATATAAAAACTCATATGTCTGACCACCTTAACTTGGTCAAAACTTCATGAAATTCATTTTTTATTTTGTTAATCCTATAGTATATGAAGCAAAGAATGTGACACATGTTTTCGATTCAAAAAATGTGATACCATTTGAAAGCTATAGATGTTTTCCAATCAGCCTATTGGTCAGGACTTTAGTCATAATTTAAATAGAAAATTAATAATAATTATTTATTAAATTCAAAGTAAAGCATAATTTATATTGGTGGAAATATAAGAATATCCTTTAAAAACCCTTCTCATTTCATCAACTTTGGGTGAAAAAAAGTCATCAGCCACATACCCATCATATTGCCACTTTTTGGCCCATCATCATCCTGCACATACCCATAATAAAAGTAAAAGTTTTTAGTTTTGATTTTTCATTTAACAATCCTTTCCACATCCTAATCAGATTCACTCTTTACTTCTTTTGTCTTTACATATGTTCCCTCATTGGAACAGTAGGGGCATCCTATGCCAAGCCACTAAATAACCCTTTCATCATTTGTCATATCTAGTGCGGGTTGCTCAAGCAATGTGTCGAGGGAAATATATGTCTCTCGTATGTCCTCTTCACTGTGTGGCTCGACAACATGACCATGAAATCACATTGCTTGGTCAAAAAAATGATCACCCTTATGTTGTACACCACTGGTAAATGTTTGTTGAATACACCTTATATCTAAGGATGATTGAAGTAGTTCGAATGTGGGAAGATGCCACCAATGGGGTAGTTACCATGATCAAAATCATATCTTTCCAATGCTTCATCAAGTTGTTCGTGATTTATCGCATGGCTCCAAAAAAAAATTTGCACAAAGAATTTGAACTAGAATACAGTTTCTCAGCAGGTCCATGGAGTTTGACAAGAACCCACAAGCTATATCAACCTCAAAATAGGGGAGTACAGGTTTGGTGGGCTCTAGGAATCTACTGACCTTGTGAATGGCATCCTCCACTATCTTGTAATTGAATTTGAATGAACAATGCAGCCTCTCCATACTAAACTAACTGACATTCTCTTCCTGATTCTCGCAGGGAACCTGCCCGATGTGAATTCTCGAGTTCAACAGTTTTACTTGTCCTGCAAAGAAAAAAAGGGAAAAAAAATCAATAACAAAGAGCACTGTAGACATCTAGAATTTTTTTTTTATTTACTTCCAGCTACTAATTCAACCACTTGTTGAGAAAATATGTAAATATCGCAATACATTTATGAAAACAAAAGCTCTTAGTTGCATGAATCCTGTTTTGTAAAACTACATATTGGAAAACATAGGATGTTGTAAAAAAAACAATCCACTCACAATCGTAAAACTAGATCTACTTGCAGAAAAAGAGAATCACTTGAGTCGAGACATGAAATTCTTATATGAAACATATCAATTAAGTAATCAAAAATATACTTGTTTTATAGTGTGAGAATTGTGTAATGTGAGTAAATGAATAATAAAACCACACAATCAATGAAACATATTACATTAGAGAATTGAATCACAAAACTAAGTGAATTGAAACACAAAAAATTCCCTAAAATCGTTCCATTGTTTCCTATCTTTAGGGATTCATTAAATCATATTGGCTCTCAAATTTGTGTATGCACTATGACTGTTAGAATGACAACCTGAGGAATGGAATGCTAGAAAATGCATTAAATCTATCCCTACATAATGATAAACTATATGATTGATGCCATGATATTATGTAGCAAATGATAATGATGTGATAATGGATATGATATTAAAGACTATGATGCAAATGCTATGTAAAAATTACTATGATAATGGAAATGTAGCTAATAACTAAGCCACAATTCTAAATTAATATGATTCTACTATGCTAAATGATAAATTATTAAATGCTCTAAATGCTCTAATGCTCTCAAATGCTCAAAGGAAAAAACTGTAGAGTAATTTTTCTCAAAGATGGGATGTGAAAATTTGGAGAATGATGATGTATTTATAGGATTTCCAAGGCATAAAATGATGTGGCAGCAACCAACGGTCAAGATTTCAGCTCGAGAGATGAAGGGTGGAGAATGAAGAAGTTAGAGGGAATCATGGAGATGGTTCCCTTTAAAAGAACATTGTGCCAAGTGTGAGAGGGAATGACATAATTGAAAGAGCCAAGTGTGAGAGGGAATGAAATGATCGAAAGAGCCAAGTGTCCAAGGTTTGTTTCAAAATTTGTTGAGGATAATTCCAATTTAAATATTAGAGATATTTAAATTTATGAGACACTTGATGATGTGGCATGAGGAAAAGTTAGTCATGTGACCAAATTCAAATTTTAGAATTTAAATTTAGTAAGAAGATATCAATTAAATAAAACGGACTATTGGAATTTGTTTATTTAATTAAAATTAGAGGAATATAAATTAAGATAAGAAGAATTAGAAAGTGTGAACTATATAAATAAATTTAGAATTTATTTATAAGTAGAAAAAATAAGAGGTTCATTAATTAAATACCTTGTATTTAATTAATCAATTATCTTGACCAATTTTAGGTGTATACATTTTTCCCCTCTTTGAAGTGATGTATTTACACATTTCTTCAAAGAAAAATTTACTAGTGATGCTAAAAAAATAAAAAAATTGATATGCTTAGACGCTAATTTCGAAGTGATAATGGATATATACCCCTTTGGGAGATAAATCGATGAATTTTTGAGATTTTTTGAATTTTTCAAAATTTTGATGATTTTCTGGTGATTTGATGATGATTTCAAAATTTTATGATGTAGAGATGATTTATCTCCCGAAAAATGATGAACTTGCCAACTTTGATGAATTGATTAATTAAGCCCATTTGGAAAATAAAATAAATTGATCCCACTTTAAGCCCACTTAATTACCCCTTAAAAGGTAAAATGATGTGAAAAAGATCTCATTTGTGTATTTGCAATTTGAAAACTCGGAGTGATTGAGCAACCTATTGCAAATTTGGCAAGATGGTGATTATGATCCATACCCACTAATTCGAGCACATGTGACATCACAACTAGTCGACCGCATATAGACCTCTAGTACATACCCCGAAAAACCTCCTTGTGAAATTTTGAATCTCATTTTCCCCTCATTTTTCACATTTTAAATTTTGCATTTCGTGTTTTAGCGCATTTAGACTTAGATGTAGGGCATTGATTGCCTGATCTAGTCTGTCCCATAGATTAGCGTATAGGGCTAGATTTTTAGTGCATTTGGTAGATGTTTTAGTGCATATAGTGATATAGCTTATTTAGGGCATGATTTAGTGCATTCAAGAAAAAGTTTAGCGCATATGGCCATTTACCACATTGATGAATTTTGATGTCGCATGGAAAGATTTAGTGCTTTGGGACCTTGTTTTGGCACATTGATGAACTTTTTTATTGCATAGAATGTTTTAACGCATTGAAGCACTGTTCTAGTGCATTTAGGCTAGAATGATGAATTTTTAGATTAGACTCCTTGTTTTTGATGCTTTTCGATCGCATCAGCTATTGATTTGATGATGCTTGATGAAGTTGATTGATTAGATGATGATTAATCTTGTGATAGGTGAGATTCAATGATAGGATGATGATAATTGACTTCATGATAGGTTGATGATCGACCTCATGATAGGTGAGGATCAATGATGGGTTGATGATCAACCTCATGATAGGTGAGGATCGATGATAGGATGATGATTGACCTCATGATAGGTGAGGATCAATAAAAGACACTCACAAGATTTAATCAAAATCTCATCAGAGCCAATTAGATAGATAGGCTGATTGATGTTGATTTGTGATATGTTATGATGATAGGAGCCTTCAACAGTCCTACAGATTTGGGAGTGCTTCTTGAGGACATGGGATTTGATTCCACCTTTGGAGCAGGCTGATCTAAATGTGATTGGACGATGTGGATTGAACTCATTGCTTGACATGCCCCAGCACAGGATTAACAAGGGACTTCTAACCGCTTTGGCAAAGAGGTGGTACAATGACCACAACACCTTCCACTTACCCACTGGTGAGATGACAGCGACACTTGAGGATGTATAACACATTTTGAGGATTCTTGTTGGTGGAGAGTTGGTTGTGTATGATTCGATTGAGTAGGGAGGTACATATTCACATCAAATATTTTTCAAGGATGACTCAGGGATATGCGGCTATGAGATTCCATGGCGAGAGATGGTTGATTCCTACATGACATTTCCATGTGTGCTTGTTGGGTTTATTAGAGGATTCCTATATCCTGACTATAGGTCGAAGGGACTTTTAGTTGGATGGGGCCAGACACTAGAGAGGATAATTACTCAGGGTACCAGATATGCTTGGGGATCTTCCATGCTTGCACATTTATTTCATGATCTACACCAGGTGATCTATCCGAGAGGTGTCAGTTTGTCAGTGAGAGTTACATTGTTGGAAATATGGGCATGGGAGAACATAGTTGTTACTCATCTCATTGAAAAGAGATAGTTTCCAGCAGAGAGGTCGCACGTTCATGGATATATAAGCCCAATTGTCTAGCCTAATTTGGGAAAACTAGAGTACTTGTGTATGATTCTAGAGGATTATAGATGATCTCAAGACAGTTACCCGGAGGCCATATATTGATTATGAGCAGTGGCCAGAGGACAACATAGAGATACCCTATACATGTTCATCAAGATAACTGATTCGGAGGACACATTTTGTTATTGAGAGATTCTTTCTGAGGAGAGTCCTTCAATAGTATGGTAGGTTATAGGGAATGCCCCAAGGAGTGGCTCTATATTAATGAAGATAACAGGATATTTTAGAGTGGGGGCATGTTGTATCATATGATGCATCGATTGAGGAGTACCAAGGATTATAAGCCATTATATGGGATTATCATCCATAGATTGTTGAGGTTGCAGTTTCAAAGGAGTATGCTCAGTATTTCTTTACACATCCCTTCCCATGAATATCTAGCCCAGATGAGCAGGTACCTTTGTTAGATGATGAACCAACATTGAGATGGAGGAGGGGCAAAGGAGGTGATGAGGAGGAGGGAGATAGCAGTGATGGGGGAGATGGAGGAGGTGACAATGGGGGAGGAGATGGAGGTGCAGATGGAGATGGTGGTGATGGGGGAGGTGTGAATGTCCTAGATCTTAGAGTACCTTAGAAGAGGCAATCACTGGTGGATGCATCACAGTAGCATGTACAGATTTGGTTGCCCTCACAACAGCAGCAGACACAGATAGTCGCTCTATAGGTTTAAGTTCAGACATTACAGGGACAACTGGAACAGATACAAGGTTAACTATAGATCTAGGCACAGGCCTAGGTTAAGGTACAAGCACATATTTCCACCCTCAAAGTGGAGAGAGACACCCTAAGATAGTGGGTTGATTAGGCAGAGGGCGTGGCAGAGAGGCTGCAAAGAGTTGTTGATGGTACATAGAATGTTGATTACCTGAGAGAGGTACAGTACTCTACCAAGGAAGTCAAGTATTAACGAGGGTGATATAATGAGGTAGTGCTTCTAGAGCATCAAGTCAGATATTCTTAGTCTACCAATTCCTATACTCATTCTAGGACCACCAACAAGGGTGTCACCAAGCCACCTCACAGAGATCGAGGGGTTGAGATATCATGTGCAGTAGGAGGTATAGAGCCAACACCATCTGGGGGTAGCACCACATAGTTCTAATGTTGACATATGATGTACCAATTTTTGATGATGTATACACTAATTTAGAGACATGATGGTTTCTGCCATTTTTTTATATTGTATTTCTCCACATATTTGGACAACATTGTAAACTTAACATTATTATTTTGAGATTTATATGAGATGCAGTGATTTTTAGCGATCTATATGTGTTTATGATTTCATGATGGATGCCTATGATGGATGCATTTTATTTCTATGTTATGACGCTTATATGATGTTTATATGATTATGATATGATTATGATATGAAGACAATGATGATATGATGACGTATGAATGATGATTGTATATGTTCTATGCATGCTGCTTTATGCTATGAGATGGATGCAAATGAAATGTGATGCCCCTTATATTTTTGTATTTTCTTGATGCAAATATATGATGAGTCTATACTATATGGGATGAATTTGATTATGCTAGTGAGATGCCATTCACTTCTTTTTGTATCTTCAAATGAAAATATTATGATATAATGCATGGATGGGTGAATGATGTAATAATGTTTTCTGATGTATGTATGATATGCAAATGATTATGCCACTACATGATAATGATATGTTTTTGTTAATGTAAAATGTACTTAGTCCCTTAATGATATAAATAACATCATTTTAAAAATTGTGCCAGCCTTGGAAAATCCATAAATACAAATGCAAAACTAATATGGATGCAATCTAACTTAACCATTCAAATTTAAATATGCAAATGTTGTCATCGTAATAGTCATTTTTTTGTGCTTTTTATCATCATTGAGCCTTTGAATTGTTGAAAGTGAGTACAAACATTGATGGTATAATTAGACCATGATGACCTAAGTACTACATCCATGATTTTTGATATTGCAAGTTAACATAAGCATCTAGGTATAATTGAACCAAGATGACCTGAACATTGCTCACATAAACAAACAAGAGTTAATCATTTTCCTATGAAAATTTGGAATGTCATCAATGATACTTTGTAGAGCATGTCCTGTGACAATTTTCATAGTAGTAATGATTATCTCAAAGACATCAGACAAAGAAAAATAATTCTCCTTCATAGCTCCTCTCTTTCAATACATCATCGAGTTGCTCCAGAGAAATGATAACAAAAATCAAGATAAATGAGTTGAACATGCATGCTAAAGTGATAAAACCATGATTCATAAGAACATTATCCATTTAAATTTGTTGTGATTGATTTGATTGATTTGGATGGTTGATTTATAAAGTTTGATGATCGATGTTCAATATTAAGTTGTACTATGATCATTATGTTTGTTGCGTTATCTAACTGTTGTTTGTAAGTTGGTTTAAGCTCAAAGTTTATTTCCCCCAATGAGTTTGAGATTTTGCCCCCAGTCTAGGGTGAGACACAACCGCAATGTCAGGATATGTACATGAGGCTTTCCGATGACAAGAAAAATGATGGTGAAAGAGAATGACCACAACATGCTCAAATACATGTAAAAGCTAATCTATCACAAATATCACGTGTTTCTAGGTTTTCACTACTTGCTTTTATTACAGTTTTTTAGATTTTATGATTTTTTTGATTTTTTGATTTTTCACTTCTTTTGTATTCTCCTTTTTTTCTTTTTCTTTTTGTATTTTTCTTGATTTTTTTGCTTTTTTAGTTGTCACCAAGACACTTGTTTGCCACGTTTTCATCAAGGTAATAATTTTTTTCAAGACTTTTAACATGCACTGGATGAACTAGGTATAGAACTTCTTGAGATGAAGACTTTTGATAGGCTCTTTGACGAGGTCCCCTTCAAGTTTAGATAACTGGTAGACTCCAGATCCATAGAATGATATGACAACAAAGGGACCTAGCCGGTTTAGTTTAAATTTTTCCTTCTTCTCTCAATCCTATTGTTTATGGGGATTTTCTCTTAGGACCAAGTCACCAACTTGAAATTTTCTTGGTTTTACCTTGTGATTGTAGCTTCTAGAAATCCTTTGTTGATAGGATTTCAAGTGATCCATAGCTTGCTGATGATGTTCATCCAATAGTTCCAATTCCTATAGCCTAGACACCCGATAATCTTCATCTGAAATGGTTCGGGCTTTAGTGAAACACGAAGTGATGGTAGCTCAACCTCAATAGGTAGAATGGCCTCTAATCCATATGCAAGAGTGTATGGTGTAGTTCCTGTTGGGGTGCAGATACTAGTTCAGTAAGCCCACAAAGCAAGGTTTAGTTGAATGTACCAATCTCATCTAGCATCATTGATGGTTTTGTTTGAGGCCCCTGCCTAGCCGTTTCCTTGAGGGTAGTATGGTGTAGAAAATTGATGTTGCATATGAAACCTTTCACAAAGTTCTTGGATGCCCTAATTCTTGAAAGTTCTACCATTATCAATGACAATGGATTGAGGAATGTCATACCGACACATGATGTAATTTAGGATAAAGGAAGCAATTTATTTTCCTTTGATTGTGGTTAGGGGAACAACTTCAATCCACTTTGTAAAATACTTTGTGGTTGTGATGATGAATTTATGTCCATTGGAGGATGACGTGTGAATTTTACCTACAAGGTCCAATCCCCACTAACAGAAAGGCCATGTTGATGCAAATGGTTGCAACTCCTATGTTGGTGTATGTATGAGATTACCATGGATTTGAAATTTTTGACACTTCTAAATTTTTTGAAAAGACTCCTCCATATTCAGCCAGTAATACTCCAAATGTAGGAGTTTCTTAGTGAGAGTTAGTCCACTTCAATGAGTTCCACAAATACCCTCATGAACCTCATGTAAAATAGTTTTAGCTTCGTTACATTCAAGACACCGAAGGAGAGTACCATCAAGACTTCATCGGTAAAGTACATCGGCTATCATGGTATGTTGAGATGCTTGTCAAATGAGGTTTTGTTTCTGGTTTCAGGACAAATATGGTGGTAGGGTATTGTCTTTTAGGTAAGTATAGATCTTTCCATAGTTTGAGGATTCAACATCGACTAGATGGCATATAACTTGGGATTCAAAGTTATCATAGGCAAGGTTAAACACTTGTTCCACCATGAACTCATAACACGTTCGTTTCTTAAGTATATATAGGAGAGAAGCAATGGTCACCATAGCATCAAAAAATTTGTTGTCCCCAATAGGGATTTACTCAAATTTGATCTCCATAAAGTACTTCTTGAATTCATTGAACATTCTTTTATACGACATCAATTTTTCATCTTTTGTCTGGTAGTCATCATTCACCTAATTTATGACTAGTTGGGAATCACCATAGACTTACAACTCTGTTATTTTCCACTCCACAGCTATCTTGATAGCAATGATCAATGATTTGTACTTAGCTGTGTTGTTAATACAAGGAAACATTAACCTATAGGACTTTGGAATGGTGTGTCCTTGAGGCATGACAAATAAGATTCCTACACTTGATCCATGTTGCATGTAAGATCCATCAAAATATAACATCCACTATTGTGTTGACACTGTAAGGACATCTGCATCTGGAAACTCAATGCTCATGGGATGGTCATCTTGTAATGGTGCTTCAACTAGTTGATCCGCTATTGCTTGTCCCATGATTGCTTTCCCTTCTACATACTAAATTTCAAACTCACTTAATATCATTACCCAATTGGCTAGTCTTCCTATCAATGTAGCTTTGTCAAGTAGATACTTCAATGGATGAATTTTTGCTATGAGTTTTATGGTGTGGGTTAACATATACTGTCTTAGTTTTTGAGTAGTAAATACTACCACTAGAAATGTGTTTTCAATGAATGTGTAATAGATCTCATATCCATTCAAGTTTCTAATGATGTAATAAATATCCCTTTCTTTTCTTGTAGAATCTTCTTGTGCCAGTAGAGCGCCCAAAGATATCTTTGTTGTTGCCATGTAGAGTAATAATGGTTTTCCTTTAGTTGGTGGTACGAAGATGGGGGTGACATCAAATACTGTTTCAGTTGGTTAAAATTTGCTTCACATTTTTCATCCCATTTGAAAGAAACATTCTTGTGTAGCAAGTAATTAAAAGGATGAGTTTTATCTATGATTTGTGCGACGAACCTCCTAATAGACTGGAATCATTCCTGTAAAGATCTAAGTTGGTTGATATTGTTAGGAGAAGGCATCTCCATGATGGCTTTGACTTTTGTAGGATCCACTTCAATGCCTTTAGCTCATAATATATAGCCTAAAATTCTAGTTGATGTCACGCCAAATACACATTTCTTTGGGTTTAACCTCACATTGAACTTTTCTAGCTTGGTGAATATTTTGTCTAGAATTTCCAAATTTCCTTCCCTAGTGTAAGATTTTTCCAACAAGTCATCTACATAATATTGCATAAAGATGTGAACCATGTCATGAAAGATGGTGGTCATCACACATTGATAATTATCCCTAGCATTCTTCAACCCAAAAGGCATGACGTTCCAATAGAAAGTACCCCATGGGCAGGTGAAAGCAGTTTTGTCTTGGTTTTTTAATGCTATTTTTATCTAGTTATAACCTAAAAATCCATCCATGAGTGATAAAATTTTGTGTCTAGCTACCAAATTGACAATGATGTCAATGTTAGGCAAAGGAAAGTCACATTTCAGACAAGCCCTGCTAAGATCTCTAAAATATGTACATATCCTAATACTGCTATTTGGTTTTGAAATTGGTACAATGTTTGAGATCCATTCAACATAATCAATAGGTTAGATAAATCTTGCATTCTTTTTTCTTCATTTTTTTTAATTGGTTTCACTCCAGGTGGTAGTGATAAATGATACATTATAATTTGTGGATCTATTCTTGGCATGTCAGTGTATGACCAAGAAAATTTGATGTGTCTCTCTTCAAAGAACTTAGTGAAGCTTGGTTTTTCTTCCTCTGTCATGGATGTTGCTAGATGTAGACTTTTGATTGTTTCTGTTGTACCAATGCTAATGGACTATGTGGGCTCAATCAGCATTGAAGATCTCTCATGATAGTGCTCAAGAAGAGTGTCAAATCTCTCATCTTTCAGTGCCTCATAGAGGTTTTCACCGTTAGATGTGCTCTTTATTTTTAGTTTTTCTTGATCTAATACTGCCATTAAATGGTTTTCACCATTAGATCAATTTTTTATATTCATTTTATAGCTAAGAGATTTGACACTCCCCTTGTCTGAAGCCTCGTTATGAGATTCACTGGTGGAACATGTTTAAGGATTATCCAAGCAAAGGAAGTTCACAATGGCATCATCGTTTAGAAAGATAGGTATGTCAAACAACTTATTTTGGTCCCAGTCAATTAGTTCAGGGTGTACTAATGGCAAGGAATTGTCAGATTAGTTAAATTCAAAAGGGGTGAGTGTCCTAATGGCAATGTCGTCAATGTGTTAAATAGTAATATCAAGGTCTATGATATTACTCTCTTCTAGGTTGTGTTTCTCCCTCTAATTCTGATCATCTTCACTTGAGTCATTGATATGTTGTTGCAGACACCTAAATTTGGACACTTACATTTGTCCAAATTTATCCCTTTTCCTCTAAATATCCTCTTATTTGCATTAATTGAGTAAAATTTCTATTATTTAATTAATACCCTTAAATTATTCTAAATCCCTAAGGTATTTAGTTAATAATTAAATACCTTACCCTTTATCCCCCTTATCCTCAAAGAATTAAATAAATAATAAATTTATTTAATTCCTCATATGTCAAATCCTCGATCACTTTTTCTTAATCCTAATCCACTTCTTAATCTCATCATTATGGATGTGCACATGTCTAATCCTTTTTTAGGATGTGTCACATCCTCCAACTTTTACAACTTGGATTCTAATCTTCATTAACCACTAACTATCTTCTAATCACTGATTAGCTAATCCAATCAGCATCTTGGTCAACTCTTTCATTCCCTAAGGAATTTTAATTCCTTTTTATCTTCCACATGTGAATTTAAAATTCACTTTTTATTCCTCCAAGGATTCTCCTCTTCCCCATGTGATAATTGAAAGGTCACATTAGTCACATGAAGCTAAGAACCTTCTATTATAAGGACTTTGTCTTATCCACAAGGTACTTTTCAGCCTCCTTCATAAGAACCTTGTCTTAACCACAAGGTGCTCCTCATATGAATTTAAAATTCATATTTATTCTCCCAACCAGCTTATCCCTTCCAATCATGTGAATTTAAAATTCACGTTTATTTCTCCAACCACTTTTCTCTTCCCAATGGAGATTTTTGAGGAATGCTAAAATTCCTAATATGTCACTTTCCTCTCATATGGGAACAAGTTCTTTTTTGAGGAAATCTTCTCCCCTCCCAAGGTACTTTCAAAGTACTTGTCCTTCTCCCACATCATTTGTACCCTTTCTATCTCACCATTTCTTTTGGACACTTCATCCTCCACATGGCAAGATGTGAGGGCTTGTGAGTCCTCAACTCACCATAGCCCTCCATCTTGGCCATGGTGGCTCAATCCTAACTATTGAATTCTCTAGAGAATTCAATTTCTTCTATAAATAACCCTCTTTCTCATTCATTCAAAAACTTGCATCATCAAGCACATCTTTTGTATTCAAGAACTTGCATACTTAGCTCTCATCCTCTTGCATCCATTTTTCATCAAATTTCCATCAAAGGAGCACACAACCAAGCTTCAATCAAGGGCCAACCAAGGAGATAACCATAGATAAAAAGTATAATCATTTGCTTTTGTTTTATCTTTTTTTTATTTGTGTTCAACTTAGGCTAATCTTGAAGTGGTCTAGTGTTCTTTACTTTTCATTTCTTAGTTTTTTTTGCATATTTAGGAGTATAAACACTTGCACACATTTCTAGCACACCCTGTGGGACCCACAAATGGGTCATTTTTTTCTTTCACGTTTGTTTGTTTTTTTTATTTTTTGCAAGCTCTGGTGACATAGATAGGCGACCACACCTTAAGAGGGTTGACCCCACCCTAGGATTGGCAACACTGACCTAAACAGAGGTGACCCTACCAAGACACAAATTCCTATCTGAGACAGAACAACCCGTTTAACTCTTTGTTTGACCAAAGGGGTGACCAAGACCTGCAAAGGGGAAACTAGGACCTATAGAGTGGTGACCACACCCTAACAGAGGCAACCCCACCTAGAAAACAACTTCTGTGAAGTAAAAAATAACATTTTAAATCATTTTTACATATTGTTTTATGTCATTTTGGTTATTATTGACCCCCTAACTCATGTTGCTAGTGATTGTGAAAGTTTTTTACTAACATTTGTCCAGTTATTTCATGCTTGATGAAGAACAAAGGTTAAAACTACTAATACACTTGATGTAGGATGAAAGGACAAAGGAATTTGGTTAGTTTTTGCTTTCATTTTTGCACCAATTAGGCACATAGTCTAATTAGGTTAGTCAATACATTGTGTGCTTTGTTTGTAAGTAAGCTATTGATGTATCCAATCCCCTTGTGCCATTTGGCGATCCTAGGTGAAGAGAAATCATAGCTTACTTAACTCCTTTGTGTTACCCAAGGAGGCATTACATCGTTCCATCTTTCCCCTTGTACTTCATGTGAGCCTAGGGAGTAGCTGAAAATGGTTAACATTCTCTTCTCAGTGGGACCTGCTTGGGGATTTCATCACCCCAAGGGACAATTCCAACCATGCGTACCAGGAGGGTATATAAAGGGGGGAGGCCAAATTTGTACCCCAATCCAATCATGTGATGTCTTGCGGAGCATCGAAGCTACAGTAATACCTAGAGAGACGTGAAGAGTTGGTATGAGCCTTCAGTATCTCATTGGGGTTCCCAACTCATGCTTGTGATGGGTTGGTGTTCACGGTTGTGCCTCATGTACCAAGCGTATATCAAGGACTCCCTATATTTCCTTTTTTAGCCTAGTTAGAGGATTGTGTTGGCCATACCCCTCATACTAATCATAGGATTGTGCTACTTGAACTATCTTTTCTATGAAAAACTAGTGCATATCTTACTAGTCAATTTAGTCTTTCCTTTTTCTTATTGTTTATAATGTTTTCTGTCCTTTTCCATAGCCTAAGTCAAGTTTAGTTCCTTCAATAGGGGTGACCACACCCTGAATAGGGGCAACCCCAACCTCAAGAGGGGCAACATCACCCTCTGTCTCAGTCATTTTCTAATCTTTTTGAGTCAAAAAAATTCATCTTTCTCTCAAAGAGGTGACAAGGCCCATTCCAAGGGTGACGACACCCTAGGAGGGGTGAACACGCCTTGAAGAGGGGCGGTCATGCCCAAACAGGTGTTTTTGAATCTTAAATGGTTGTTCTCGCATCTCATTCAGTTGTTCCACCAATTATTTTGCTTGTTCCATGCATTCATAAGTTTGTTCCCTTGTTCCATGAACCTAATATTCCATTTAGAGAATTCATTCACTATTTAGAGAACCTATTTTGTCATTCGGGGAACCTGTTTCATCATTTTGTTAGTCATTCTCTATCATTTTGTATCATTCTCACTAGTTCCCTAGAATAGGCGGCCTTCCCTCCTAGTAGGGAAACCACACGCTCGACAATGGCAGCCATGCCCTCAAATAGGGATCCCTAACCCTAATACGGGTGTTTTTCCTTGCTTTTTTAGTCTTTTTGTCAATTTTTCTCTATCATTTTTTATTGTTCTTTCCAATTCACAAGAATAGGAAACCTTTCCCCCTAGTTAGGTGACCATGCCCTTAATAGGGGTTACCTTGCCCTTAGATAGGCGTCCCTGACCCTAAAATAGATGTTTTTGCTTAATTTTTCAACTATTTTATCAGTTGTTCTCTATCATTTTTTATCATTCTCGCTCATTCCCTAGAATAGGAAGCCTTTCTTCCTCCTTTGGTGACCACACCCTCAACAGGGGCAGCCCTTCCCTCAAATAGGCATCCCTAACCCTAGATCAAGTGTTTTTGCTTGCTTTTTTGACCATTTTGTTAGTCGTTCTCTGTTTTTTTTTATTGTTCTCACCTGTTCCCTACTATAAGTGGCCTTTCCCCCTATTGGGGTGACCACAATCTCAATAGGGGTAGCCCTGACCCTAGAACGAATGTTTTTCCTTACTTTTTTTATCATTTTGTCAGTCATTCTTTATCATTTTCAATCGTTCTTGCATGTTCCCTAAAATAGAAAGCCTTTACCACTAGTTGGGCAACCATCCCCTCAACAAGGGTGGCCCTACCCTCAGATAGGTGTCCCTAACCCTAAAACAAGCATTCTTGCTTACTTTTTTTACTGTTTTATTAGTCATTATGTGTCATCTTTGATCGTTCTCACCTAGTCCCTATAATAAATGGACTTACCCCCTAGTTGACTGACAACACCCTCAACATAGGTAGCCCTGCCCTCAAATAGGCATCCCTAACCCTAGAATGGGTGTTTTTTCTTACTTTTTTGATTGTTTTATCAATTGTTCTCAGTCATTTTCTGTTGTTCTTTCCCATTCTTTAGAATAGGAAACCATGTCCTTAAGTTGAGCAACCTTTCCTTATAGTTGGGTGGTTGTGCCCCTTCAATGGGTGATTTAGCTCCAAAAATAGTTAATTCTGTTTTCCATCCAAGTCATTATGTCAGTCATTTTCTGTCGTCTTCCGTCATTTTTTCCCATTTTTAGTGAATAGGCGTGTGCCACCTTCTTGAGTAAGTTTTCCATGAGTTTGGGCAAATTTTCTCCCTAAACAGCTAATCTCATCTCTCATTCAGTTAATCCATTCACCCATTCTACACATCTATCTACTCATTCTAAGAGTTAGTATCCCCTTCTGAACATCCATTTCCTCGTTCTGAGTATCTACTTAGTGATTCTAAGCTTTCATCTCCTCGTTCTGTTCAAGCATCCTTTTCCTCATTTCGAGCATCCATTCCCTCATTCTTAGTATTCCCTCATCCATTCTGAGCTTTTGTCTCTTCATTCTAAGAGTTAGTCTCCCCTTTCAAGAATCCCTTTCCTCATTTTGAGCATCCATCTCCTCATTCTAAGTATCCATCTACCTATTCTTCAAGTTTTTCTACCTGTTTTGAGGGTCTGTCTAACTATTCCCAGAGTCCAGAAAATAGGGCTGACCAAGCCTAGTCCAAAGGTGACCAGGCCCAGGGAATAGGCAACCAAGCCCAGTGCATAGGTGATCACACCCCAGACATAGGTCACTAGGCCCATTGGATAAGTGACCATGTCCTCCAGTCTATTTACATCTTCCATTCACTAGTGATCTTCACTTCAGTCCATTTTTCAGGTCATCCATTCATCATCTAAATCAAATAGGTATATATTAGAATGACTCTAGGTTACGTATCCATCATCGTTTTCTTGATCCAAATCCCCTAAACTTCATTTTAGAGGTTAATATACAAATTGACTTACATGTCTGCATTCGATCAACATCACTCACATCTGCTCAAGATTGTCATCCATCTTGAGTTGGTTATCATTTAGCCCAATCAATCCATTTTCAATCTCAAGGTGGATTCAATGCCGCAATCATTTATTTATGGGTATGTGCAGAATCATGATGGGCCAAAAAGTGGCGATATGATGGGTATTTGTAGAATTGTCATGGTGATGACCATTTTTACCCAAAATTAATGAGAACAAAAGGGTTTTAAAAGGGAGATTCTCAACTTTCCACCAATATATAAATTATGCTTTACTTTGAATTTAATAAATAATTATTATTCATTTTTGTATTTCAATTATGACTAAAGTCACGATTGATACCAGGTTGATTGAAAAACATCTATATCTTTCAAATGGTATCAAATTTTTATAAATCCAAAACGTAAATCTTTTATTCTATGTTTTGTATACTAGAGGATTAAAGAAAAAAAATTGAATTTCATGAAGTTTTGACCAAGTTAAGATGGTTAGATGTACGAGTTTTTTTATTTTTTAAAATTTGTAATAAAAAAATCATAATTAATTATTTACATGGTAAAAATTACAAAAAAATATGCATCACATCAGGACATGAGTCCTCTACTTATATCTAAAATCTTATAAAAAAATATTATTATTTTATTGTGGTTAGGGTGGTCAGATAGACACCTACTTATTTTTTCCCTAAAATTTAAGTACTACTGAATTGAAATTTCAAATTTTCACCAAATAGATTTTGTTTTTAAAAAATCAAACGTAGTAGTTTATAAACTACATTCAATTTCCTACAAATTCTATTCTTACATATTTTTGAAATAATATAGATAACTTATTCAAATTTTTATGTCAAGTTGCCTAACTTTGATTTTTCTAAATGTTTTTGCCAATTAAGGGCCTATTTTTTCGATGATGATCCTACACATACCCTTTTCCTTTTATCTGATCAACCAATTCCTTAAGTCACCTAGGGTGATCTATGAACATGGTGTAGAATCCCTTTCATTATCCTATCTAATCCATCATATAATCTTATCAAATCATCTCATCAATCAATCTTATACATTCTACTCCCATCACATCCCCCAATCATCCTAATCTGAGCTTTACTCCACCTACACCCAAGATCTGATATTGAAAAAAATCTTTACCTTTCCATCATCTTTTCTTTCCTTCTAATCATCTATTCCCATCTTTTCAATCTATATCTAGCCCATCTGACATCATGAATCCTTATCCTCCATAAATGCAACCAAAAATAGTAGTCAAGGGAAATCCTAATTACGTTAATGATGATAACGAAAGTCTTGTTGATCAAGATGTATATGACATAGATCCCCTTGACACTATCATTGCTAGCGAGATTTCCCCAAGTGTCATCCAAAATCCAATTGCCTCTCTGAGCTATCCTGTTACATCTCCATCCACACCTAATAACACTCCTTATGCTACCTTTGACAAGGGATATCCATTATCTTCCTCACCTACGTCTCCATCATATCCTTCCTCTACATAATTTTCTTATTCACCACCCACATCCTCTTATCCCAATCTATCCTCTCAATATTCCCATCCTAATGTACCATCCCAATACTCCTATTACAATTTCCCATCCATGTCCCCCTATCCTAATCCTCCTTACAAGTATACCCATTCTAATCCTATGTCCACACCTTCTTATATTAATCCTACACCCCCATCAACCTATCCTAATCCAATATCCACATCCTCCTATCCTAATCCACCATCCAAATATTCCTATCTTAATTCCTCATCTACTTCCTCCAACATCAACCAACTACCCATGACTTCCTATTCTAGTTTGTTATCATGATATTCTTACCTTAACCCTCCATCTAATACCAATCCCCTCTCCAATCCTAATCCTCCATCTACTAGTAGTCTCCCATCCAATCCCATTCCTTCATCCAATCCTAGTTCACCAATCCATAATCCCAGTCCTCCACCAATCTCTAATCCTTTGTCTATCCCTATCACCCCAACTAAGCCTAGAGTATGCATGATTCTCACTCCAGAAGTTATCCAAGGACTCATGACAAAGAAGATATCCCCAACTCCACATCTTGAAGTCATGAAACCATACCCTCCCAATCCATCATCCATGGTCACTACTGATGAGACCCTTCTCCGTACCACACCTATCATTCATATTACCACCCCTAGCACCACTCAAACCGTTGAAACCATCACACATACCAAATTCATTGAACCCCCATCTACTACCCTGAGATCCGTCAAACCCATCAAAGATAACCAAATCCAATCCACTCCTCCTCCTAGATCCACTAAAATCCCCTCTCATGAACTTCATGAATCCTCTATCCTTCCATCTCCCCCACTTTTGGAGTCCATCCAACATTCCTCCATTATCATGCCTCCCGTACACAATGAGTCATGCCAAGAGCTCAATCCAAAGCATTCCAACATATCCCCTTCTCCAGATCAGGATCATACCATCCCATCTAGTCCACCTCAACATCACAGTCCCCCATCCATTCCATCCCATGAACCCCTTGTCACTCAAGATTCAACCACTTGATCTCATGAGCCCTTATATCCATCTCCATCGCATGAGCTTGTATCACTTGCTACCACAACTCTAGATCCTATCCTATCACCTAATCCCTCTCTTGATCCTTTACCCCTCACTCTTCCTGATCAAGATGCTAATATCCTGTCATCTCCATCTCATGATCCTCCATCATTGCCTGAACTATTAAGGAAAATATTTAGGCCTTCATGAGCAAGGTATTTTTAGAGCCCATCCAAGTCAAAGAACAAATTTGTATGCAAGGTATTAGAAATATTTCTCAAGACTCAAAATCTAAAGATGTTGGTAAAACCTCTAGATGTCCTCAACGAGCCTCTTCCAAAAGAAATATCGGCTCTTCCCATCACTCCACTAGATCATTTGCTGCCATCCCCCCTCCATCATATTTCCTCAAAACAACCATCCATATTCCTCCCTCATCTGCTCCATCCATTTTGGGTCCTTATGTCCCTCCACCCACTACGTCTATTTTGGGCCCTTATATCCCAAAATAACCTCCTCCATCTCGTCATATTAATCCTTTCATCCATACATCACCTATCCATGTCACCCATCATAAACATCCCAATCTCATATCCCATAATCATGATCAACAAAGGCACATACCCACACGTCCTCCATCCACATATCATCCTAAAAATCCAACCCCCATTTCCCCACTCATGCTTCCTTTATATCATCCATATCCTCACACCCATCCCATTGTTATTCAAAGAACTTTGGATGCTAAAATAAAAATGCATAAATCTAAACATCCACCTAAATCTAAAGATCCCCATGTCCCCTATAAAATACATAGTGAAGAAAAGAAAAATCCAAGCCAACCTCAAATCCAAAATCCAAATCAATTCCATAAGCCGCAAAGGCCCACAAAAGCAAAGACCAAAACCATGTGAATCCCAAAGAAAAAAGATACAATGCATTCAAATGAAAAATCTATAACATCTAACCCAAAAGCTAATCATTCTCATCCACCATCTCCTAAATCTATTTTGTGTCCTTATGTCTCAAAATTCACTATCCCATCTCCTCCATTATCCGCACATTCTCCATCCATTAATCCTTCTATCCTTTCACATACACCACCATATGTGCCAGCATTGGTCCTGAAAACATCTCCTCATCATACATCCTCCCCATCATGCCATACATACACTTTCCAACATTCCATCCATTATCTTGCATATCTCCCTCATCCAACCCCTTTAATCCATTCTCTCACATAATCCATTTATCCTAATAAGGTTGTACCAAAATCCAATAGTCACTTCACACATGGGCTGTTAATACCTCATATGGAACTTGATACTTGATCCCTTCACCCATCTCCTTATCACATGTCTTCCAAATCCACTTATCCACATCTCTATCCTTATCCATTTCCCTCTGCATATTATCCAAAGCTCCAAAAAAAAGTCAAAATCTAAAAAAGTCAAAACAAAATTTTAAAAAATATATCAAAAAAAGTAAAGAGAAATAATTCATCCAATGGTGAAAACTTGGAAAACAAGCACCTTGGATAAGTACCATGATGAAAACCTAGCAAACATGCATCATGCATAATTCCCCCATTCAACTTACTTCCACACTTGGGGGAAGCTCCATCCCTTTAATCCATCAACTACATCCCCTTCAGCCATCTCCTCCATCTTACCTATCTTACACATCCTATATGTCATGTCCCATTTATCCCCATCCCTCCATCCTCCTTGTGATCTTGATATCAATCAGGGCAAACATATAAACATGATTTGGACACCTCTTAGTGTACATCATCCTTTCCTACACACTATCCTAATCCTTATCCACATCCATCTACCTTCCTTTTCCACCTGTCATGCTACCATTAATATCCATTCCTTATCCATGCATCCTATCCCTATCCATCTCACTCCCTTAATGATCCATCCTTGTATCTTCCATCCCTCTCACCTCATCATACATGACATATCTAGAGCAAGACATCTTCTCCCTTTGTGACATAAGTCCATGGAGAAACCTTTCATCTAAACAATCCCTTCCCTCTCCTCATCCTTATATTCCTATCCATCCATCATGACAATCCTTTTTATCTCCCCATATTTATCTTACCTTATCTACATATCCATCCCTCATAGTATCCCTTCAATCCCCCATCCTTATCTCCCTATCCATTTATCCATATCTTCCTGTCATCTTATAATCCCTTGTCATTGGTATCTGGCTATAGGGTTCCCCCCCTCATGCAATCCAATGCCATCTATCTTGTTGCCATCACTCCCACTTCTTTCACATATCTTTCCAATCTCCTATCACTTATCATCACTCATCTCCCCATCGTATCATCCTCCCAATCCATATTTTAATGATTTGGATAACTATCTCATACCTGAGCTTCGTAATCACCATCATCCTATCCAATCCAATAGGTATATCATATCTAATCATATTGGTTCCATATTTTTATCTACTTATCCTAGTCATCTCATCATCCTTCATTCATGGACGGTCATCAATCTTTTGTCAAACTACATTGCCCCTGCAATTTCACACAGACAAGGTTGATCATTTGATATGCCCCTAGGGATTTTGTCTATCCTATCTTTTTCCTCCATCCTTGTCTCCATTGTACTCTTTCCACTTTTATCCATGGCCTTTTATTGAACTATGAGGGCTCTGTGCTTTCACGTAGGCAAGGCTAATCTTCAATCGACCCCTAAGCCCCTAGGTCATTAGGGTGTTTCAGTCTTGTGTCATGTCTCTCATGTCTTATGTCACATCTCTTGTGTCTTGTGTAATTTCATCAAGTATGTCCTTATCTAGTTGGTTCTTAACAAACAAGATCCACAGTATCATTAGATCCAATAAATTTTGAATATCTTGCATCATATCAATCTTTTAGTTTAGTATCTCTCTTTGGTATCAATAGGATGCATCCTTCATAACAAACCTCATCAGCCCCATCCATCCCCTTGATCCTATGGCAAAGGATGTTTGAAATTGATTGTGATTTTTTTGATACTTTTTTCTTTTATTTATCATTTGAGTTCCCTATTACAACTTGTTAAGATCACCATGATCTATCATATTATGGTGTGTTTTGATTGGTTAACATAGGGACATATCTTGATCTTTTCTTTGTTGTTGTCATCGTAGTTGTCCCACATAGTATCAACCAAGATCCATGTAGTCTTGTGTTATGCTAAGACATCTTTTTGTCCTTGTGGTTATCCCAATGCCCGACCTGACCAAAGTCATCATGACTTTGGGGTTTTGAGATAGCTTTCTTGTCTGTTGTGTTTGTTTTATACATTAGACACTAATCCACATTGGTTTCACATACCTTGGCACCTAGTGTCTTATGCTATAGCAAAAAAAATGCTCCAAAAATAGAAAATTACATTAGGATTGCATTTCATGATCTTTTCCTCCATCTTTTTTATTCTCCTCGTCCATCTCACATATTTTTCCAATCCTCATCCATTCAATCTAACACAAATCATCTAATCACATCCATAGTATTGTTCCCAACCTTGCTACAATCCTTGATCCAATCATCTTCATTTTCATCACAATTGAGATATATCCTTCCCTCTGCTTTGGTGTTGTTTTGGGATGTATCCTTCCCTTATCAACAACCATTTCATCATCACTTACATCATTATCATTGAGATGTATCCTTCCCTATCCTTTGGTGTTGTTTTGGGATGTATCCTTCCCTCATTAACAACACTCATTGGTATGTATCCTTCCATATCCTTGTGTTTTTTTGGGATATATTATTCCCTCATCCACAACACTCCATCCATCATCAACCCATTTTGACTTTTAGCTTGATTGGGGAAATGACACCTTTTTCCTTACATCCATTTGTGCTTCCTAATCTCCTATAGCTTATCATCCTCTCTATCCATCACTTTTTATCATCTTCTTCATCTCCCCTTGCATTATCTCATCCATTTCGAGAGCACACCCGTGTTCTCTTAAACTTGCATGTCCTCTCGAGTGGGAATCCTCAATCCCTAATCTTCATCTTCACCCCCATCATCTTTCTTCCTACTCACTCCTTTGAATGACTAAGGCATCTTTCCCAATCTAACCATCTTCTTTTGGGTTCTATGTTTTAATATTCTTTGAAATTTTGTTACTTCGTAACACCATCTCAAAGGGGGGGAAAATGTAGACACCTAAATTTGGACACTTACATTTGTCCAAATTTATCCCTTTTCGTCTAAATATCCTCTTATTTGCATTAATTAAGTAATATTTCTATTATTTAATTAATACCCTTAAATTCTTCTAAATCCCTAAGGTATTTTGTTAATAATTAAATACCTTACACTTTATCCCCCTTATCCTCAAAGAATTAAATAAATAATACATTTATTTAATTCTTCACATGTCACATCCTCCATCACTTTTTCCTCAATCCCTAATCTTCATCTTCACCCCCATCATCTTTCTTCCTACTCACTCCCTTGAATGACTGGGGCATCTTTCCCAATCTAACCATCTTCTTTCAAGCTCTATGTTTTAATATTCTTTGAAATGATGTTACTTCGTAACACCATCTCAAAGAGGGGAAAAATATAGACACCTAAATTTGGACACCTACATTTGTCCAAATTTATCCCTTTTCATCTAAATATCCTCTTATTTGAATTAATTAAGTAATATTGCTATTATTTAATTAATACCCTTAAATTCTTCTAAATCCCTAAGGTATTTAGTTAATAATTAAATACCTTACCCGTTATCCCCCTTATCCTGAAAGAATTAAATAAATAATGCATTTATTTAATTCCTCACATATCACATTCTCCATCATTTTTTCTTAATCCTAATCCACCTCTTTATCTCATCATTAGGGATGTGCACATGTCTAATCCTTGTTTAGGATGTGTCACACCCTCCAACTTTTTCAAGTTGGCTTCTAATTTTCATTAACCATTAATTGTCTTCTAATCACTGATTAGATAATCCAATTAGCATCTTCGTCAACTCTCTCATTCTCCAAGGAATTTTTAATTCCTTTTTGTCTTCCACATGTGAATTTAAAATTCACTTTTTATTCCTCCAAGGATTCTCCTCTTCCCCATGTGATCATTGAAAAGTCACATCATTCACATGAAGCAAATAACCTTCTATTATAAGGTCCTTGTCTTATCCACAAGGTAATTTTCAGCCTCCTTCCTAAGAACCTTGTCTTATCCACAAGGTGCTCCTCATATGAATTTAAAATTCATATTTATTCTCCCAACCACCTTATCCCTTCAAATCATGTGAATTTAAAATTCACATTTATTTCCCCAACCACTTTTCTCTTCCCCATGGAGATTTTTGAGGAATACTAAAATTCTTCATGTCACTTTCCTCTCATATGGGAACAAGAAGTTCCTTTTTGAGGAAATGTTCTCTCCTCCCAAGGTACTTTCAAAGTACTTTTTCTTCTTCCACATCATTTGTATCATTTCCATCTCACCATGTCCTTTGGACACTTCATCCTCCACATAGAAAGATGTGAAGGCTTGTGAGTCCTCAACTCACCATAGCCCTCCATCTTGGCCATGGTGGCTCAATCTTGACCATTGAATTCTCTAGAGAATTCAGTTTATTCTATAAATAACCTCCCTTCTCATTCATTCAAAAACCTTAGGAATTTTTAGCACAGTTAACCTCTCAAGCCATCATCAAGCACATCTTTTGTATTCAAGAACTTGCATACTTATCTCTCATCCTCTTGCATCCATCTTGCTCACTTTGTCACATACCCACCTTCATCATTTACATCTTCCATTGCATCTTAACCACCTTGCATCAATTTTTTATCACATTTCCATCAAAGGAGCACACAACCAAGCTTCAATCAAGGGCCATCCAAGGAGATCAACATAGATAAAAGGTATAATGATTTAAATTTTTTATCTTTCTTTTATTTGTGTTCAACTTAGGCTAATCTTGAACTGGTCTAGTGTTCTTTACTTTGCATTTCTTAGTTTGTTTTGCATATTTAGGAGTAGAATTACTTGCACACAGTTGTGATCCAATTTCAAGTGGTCTAGACCCTAAACTCTATGCCTCCGTACATGTTGTTACATACCTTTTTATTACATCAACTTGTTTTTCTTCAAAAGATACTTCAAATAGTGAGTCCCATTCATATTCATTTGAATCAGTTTTAGAACTATCTCGCAATTGGAGGATTTTCTCAACAACCCGTTGCTTGGTTTCTTCTTTGGTCTCATCTATGTATCCTAGTCCTATTTTTTCCTTTGGATTGATTATGGTAGGTTGTATTGGTTCTATGATACCCTTTTTTATCTTGCCAACAGGACTGTTTCCATCGTATCTCATCTTTTCTAAGATTGTTTTCCCTTTACCATACTATACTATTTGCACATTAGAAGTTGAATCTTGTGATGTCTCTTCATCTTCGTACAACCAATTTAGAACATCCTTGTCTTCTGATTCATCCACTAAAGTGCCTTATTTGAAAATTTTACCCTCAAAAAGTGTGGTTGGTTGTGAATATTGTTATTTTGATGTGGATGGTTGTCCATACGACTTAGGAGAGGATAGTAGCTGTGAAAGACATAATGATTGTTCAATAGAATATTCCCCCATGCCTTTGTAGTTTGATTGGACCTTTTTCTCAAATAATTTTGACAAAGCATTTAGTTGAATTTCATTTTTTGAAGAAGTCAATTCACCAATACCCTTATCCTTTGACTTAACCTTGTTCTTAGGATAAGGGTATGTGCAAGATCATGATGGGCCAAAAAGTGGTAATATGATAGGTATGTGGCTGATGACTATTTTTTTACCCAAAATTGATGAAATGAAAACGATTTTTAAAGGATATTCTCAGCTTTCCACCAATATAAATTATGATTTACTTTGAATTTAATAAGTAATTATTGTTCATTTTCTATTCAAATTATGACTAAAGTCCTGATTGATAGGCTGATTGAAAAATATCTATAGCTTTCAAATGGTATCACATTTTTTGAATCCAAAATATGTCACATTCTATGCTTTGCATACTATAGGAATACAAAAAAAAAAAAAAGAATTTCATGAAGTTTTAACCAAGTTAAGGTGGTCAAACATACAAGATTTTATACTTTTTAAAAAATTGTACTAAAAAATTCATAATTAATTATTTACTTGGAAAAAAATTACAAAAACATATGCATCACATCGAGGCATGAGTCCTATACTTATATCAAAAATATTATAAAAAAATATTATCATTTTATTGTGGTTAGGGTGGTCAAAAAAACACCTACTTCTTATTTTTTCCCTGAAATTTAAGTACCACTACATTAAAATTTTAAATTTTCACCAAATAGATATATATATATATATATTTAAACAAACCTAGTAGTTTAGAAACTACATTCAATTTGCTATAGATTCTATTCTTACATATTTTTGAAATAATATAGATAACTTATTCAAATTTTTACGTCAAGTTGCCTAACTCTGATTTTTCTAAATTTTTTACCACTTAAGGGCCTATTTTTTCCATGATGATCCTGCACATACCCATAATTTGATAAAGAATTGGTTTAACCTTTCTTGTTTGATGAACTAGGAGTGATGGATTCCCTATTATATGGTATAAAGGTGTCTTGGACTGATTTAAGAGTATTGGAATCAGCTAAAATGGTGATTTATTGTTCGTTAAAAGGAAATTTTAAACATTGGTGATATGTAGATGGCATCACTTGCATATCATGAATCCAAGGATGTCCCAAAAGTATATTGTATGTAAAATCCTTGTCCAACACTTGGTATATTATATCTTTGAAAATTGGTCCTACTTGAATTGGTAACATAATTAGTCCTTGGAAAGCTCTCTCTTCATCATCATAGGCTTTGATAGTGATTCTTCTTTTGGCATCAATTGCATTTTTTGAATATCCTAGTGCATGGATAAGTTTTAAAGTATAGATATTTAGGCCAGCTCCACCATCTATTAGAACATGTTTGACTTGGTGTTTGTGAATTAGAACCTCAATGTGAAGGGTAGAATTTTGTGGATGGGTAAGTGATACATCATCATGTTCTAAAAATGATAAACAATGAGGTGTAGTCAAGTGTCCCACCATAGCTTGGAATTTGAAAACTTCCAGATTATTGGGTAATCATGGCTACAAGAGCTTGTTCTAGAATTTATTTGTGAGCTGGTGAAATTTTCAAGAGTTCTAATATTGATATTTCAGCTGGGATTTTCTGCAATTGATCAACAATGTTGTATTGATTTGATGGGATAGTAGATGTTTTAGAAGTACTTCCCTTCAAGACATACTTTGACTGAGCTCTTGTGGTTATGTTGACTATCATGTTGTCTTGTTTATCTATGATTTTAATGACATTAATTTGATTATCAGTGGAAGCCATGTTTGTGATTAGATTTATTGGTGTGATGTCATTGATTGGACTTGATTTGATGTTGATGTCATTGAGTTGATTTTCAGTTGTGACAGTGTCTTTGTTTTGATTTTTAGCTACAACAATGGCTTGTTCATGCTCAATTATGGTGTCATTAATTGGATTATCAACTACAATAAAGTCTTACTTGTCATGGGTTTGATCATCAACAACCTCAATATGGAGAATGGTAGAATCATAAACATAGTTCACATTTTTTTCTTTGGTGTTTGATGAAGAGGATTCCCCTTTTTTTATAGTTTGGTAAAGGACTCTGGAATGATCCATGATCAACATTTTTTTGGGGTCCTTCTATTGATATTTCCTTTCTATCAATTAAATCTTGTATCAAATGTTTCAGTTGCATGCAATCATTTGTTTTGTGTTCTTTGTTACAATGAAAATCATAGTAGTGTGCATCATTCCACCAAGAGGGCTTAGCTCTTGGTTCCCAATCTCTTGCTTCTAGTAATGTTATAACTTTGGCTACAAGAATTTCCTTCAATGTTGATTCCAATGACTTTCCCAAAGGTGTAAATCTTCTTCAATTCGATGATGTTTGATAGGGTGGTGTTTTAGTTTCAGCATTGCTTTAATTATTGTTTTGATTAGCATTTTGATTGCTTTTTTGGCTGGTGTTTAGATTGGTCTTGGAGGTAGTAGCTGTTAAGTTAAATATTGGTTTTTCATTTTGGGTTTCAACTACACCGTCATTGTTACCAGCATTCTTGCTTCTTTGCCAAAATTTGGGTTTTTCATTATTGTTGTAATGATTGGAAGAGTTTGCTAAGTTGTTTCCTTCGTTGTAAATTTTCAAGACTCCTCTCTTGACCAAGGATTCTTCAATTTTGATTCCATTTTCAGTCATTTTCTCAAAGGTAGGTGGGCATTGCAATTCAATTCTATAGCTCATCTCATCATTAAAATTGTCAATAAAGATTTCCATATTTTCCTTTTCACGTATGGGATGAGCATATCTTGCAAACAATATTCTCCATCTCTATAAAAATATGAGGAATTATTCACCCTTTTTCTATTTTGTATTGCAAAGGTCCTTCATGGTTATCTCATTTTGGATGTTGTAAGAGTATTGGGTGATGAATTTGTTGACAAGCTCTTCAAAGGTCTTAATACCTAGTGCAAGTTTGGAGAATCATTCCATGCATTGTCCACCTAAGCTTTGTGGAAACAATCTCATCAATTAAGTCTCTTCGTGTGCAAATTCCAAGCTCATGGTTCAAAATTACCTTGCATGATCTATAGGATCAGTTTTACCATTGTATTTATCATACTTTGGGAATTCACAATGTTTGGGAAAATGAATCATGTTGATGGTTTGATGAAAAGGATATGGGAAAATGTCTTGCAGTAGATATCTTTTTGTGGTTCCTCTTTGCATGTTAGGAAGTTGTTGCAGATTTTTCATTTTGTTTGTTAAAGCAACCAATGGATCTGTGTTTGGTGTATCAGTTTCAGTCCTTTTATGGGGTGCTTTTAGTTTGTTTACATCAAAATCATCATATCATTTCACACCTTGGCTTACCAACATTAAAAGGTATTTCTCTCCATCTCTTTCTAACATTTTCTCCATGAATTTGTGGAATTTAGGATCTTCTTGAGCAGTTTGAATGTCATCCTTAGTAATTTCATCATTACTAGGTTGGTGGAATCTATGGAATGGATTTTCTTCACCTTCAACCATGGTTTTCTGAGTTTCAATTTCCTTCTCTTTGAGTTTCTACTTTTGGGGTCTTGTTTGAATGGGAATACAAGTATTATGACTTGAAAAAACTTTGATCTTTGTTTGAGAGTGCCAAGGATAAAAACTAAGTCAAATACAATGACAAATTATATTGATGAGACTAAGTTTAAACCTAATTATACAACGTTGTTTCATAATGAAGGATGACATATCCTGGTGATGAAACATAGCTTAACAATCAGAGGTATGATGAGTTTGATGATTTAGGAACTTTAAGATGTTAGATCTTAGTTTAATTTGAAGAATTTCACTTGTAAAGGACCAGTTTCAACAAGTTTAAGACACTGGTGTGATTGAGGAATGATTATGTTTTGAAAAGGATCCTGAATTCTAGTTTAAACTGATGAATAGATGGTGAATTTTTCTCTTTGGTGTTGAATTTACTGGATGTGCTCAAATAGGGATAAGATGTGCTAAAATATGGCATAGATGCACTAAAATGTGACCTAGATGTGCTAGACTGTTCCTAAGATGGGCTAGAAAATAGACTCAATATGGTAAAAGATGACTCATATGAGCTAGAGAAGTTACTGAATGTGGTAAAATGTGGACTCAATATGCTACACAAAGTCTCTAATGCACTGTAAAATGGGTTAAATGTACTGAAAGATGCTAGTGATGCGTTAGACTGCCTCTAAATGTGATTTCAACTTGGTATTCCTTGTAGGTGAATGCACTAAATGGATGTGCAAATGTGTTGTAAGACAGAACAAATGTGCTAGAAAATTACCTAGATGCTCTACAAGACAAACCAAATGCGCTATAAAATGACTCAGATGCACTAGCCTGTCCCCTATATGGGCCAAAAAATAGACTGAATGTGCTAAAAGATGATATGAATGTGCTAGAAAATTCCCTAGATGTGCTAGAAAATGTCATGAATGTGCTGAAACAAAGAATGTATGCGCTAAACTGGAAGTGTTCAGTGTATTTTTGATAATTTCTCTATTTGTTTAGTTTTGAATTAGTGAATCTGAATATTTCCAGGGTAAAATCTTCTAAACAATGAATTTTTCTTGGTTTCTAGTTTGTGAAATATATGAATTAAATGTTCTTAAATGGATGATTTCTTGAATAATGACTTCAAAAAGGAATAACAAGTTGTAAAATTATTATTTCTAGCCTAAGAACTAAACATTGAGTGTGTATTCAAGAATTTGGTCTGATTCCTTTGATTTCCATAGGTATAGCACAGGAGAAAATAGATCAAGCACTTTTCTAATGTCAAGGGTTGCTTATAATATCACAACCCACATCTTAGAACTATGGACTAGCTCACATAGCCCTGTCACCCCCTAGGGGGCGCCCATGTTTTTTCCTTTCCCAAGTCTTAACCAAAGTCAAATCCTCTGCTTTTGGCTAGTAATACCTAATAGTTATATGGTGAGTATCTTGGGGGAAAATTATTCCCTCCCCTTGCACCATGATATTAAAAGTGTTCAGAGACTAACTGGTGCAGGAGCACCTAGGCTGACCTCCATTTTGTTTGTCATCAACTTTTGGCTTGTACCTGATCTTAGCCAAATCAGGGTGTTAGTGTGTTTTCTTTGGACCTTAGAAGGTCTTGTTTGTGTGGGATGAGTTAGTCACTAGGACTAAAGTCATCATTAGGTAATCACTTTTGTTAAATGTTGCTTTATTTAGCTTTGGACAGCTTATGTTAGAATGTAAGCATTAAATGTGTGTTAATCACATCTAAGTTGTTAAAAGATGCCTAGAGGCAGTTAGGGAAGTTGTTGGCTCGTAATCAAGGAGTTAGAGATCCTAAAATGTAGGATGATGGAAAGAGTTGCAAGAATGTTGCAAAATTGCATGACAACATTGTTTGGTTGCATGCAACTTAGTAGTTGTCTTGGATTCCCTAAAAATCAAGAGCATGAGGTTGATCAACTTCCATTGAATGATGGAAAAGGCATCTAAGTAGAGGTGTGGCTCATAGAGAGTAGTTAGAAGTATTAAAAAACAAGTTTTGGCTTTGTGTGAAGGAGGATTTTCTGCATTTTTCTATGTTTTCACCCATGTATTTTGAGAAACAGAGTTATTAGAAGCACTGTATATTTTGATTTAGCATTGTATTCAAATTCATAGCATAGTTTTGAGTATCTTTCATTCTGTAATCTAGTTGCCTAGAGTAGATTTGTTATCTTGAATTCACAGTCCAAAATCTAGAGGTTTGTAAATATAGTTTTGAGCACTCAAACTTTGAATGGATCCCCCATAAAATTCAACCACGGGATCACCCTAAGACTGGATTGAAATGATAGGGGAGATAGTAAATTGTATATATTTAGTAGTAGGGAGTGTAGGGAATGGAGCAAATGTTTTTAAACTCAAACCCTAGGTGAGCTAGGATTGCCTGATTAGAGGTTTGAGAGGTAAAAGTTGAAGAACTTAGAAAGGGGAAGAGACCACTATACAAAATCCATACGGCTTCAGGTAGGGTTAGACAAGATCTTCACTGGACAAAAGGGTTGGAGCTTCAATTAATCCATTGGAAGTAGATTTGAATCAAAGAACAATGAAACCCTAAGAATTAGGTCAATTAGCCCTACTTCTCCTTGATTGTAGGAACCTACTGTATGAAAGAAATAGAGGTCTGAAACCAAATGAAAAATTTAAAACTCTAAAAAGGGTGTCTGAAAGTGACATTTTTTTGTTAGGTCATTTGGAAAGTTTGGGCAGGACAAGCCAAAAAGAGACTGATAAGGGCTACAAGGATTAGCCCTCTTCAAAGGAAAACTATTGAGATCGGTAGGAGTGGAGATTGAAGAACCTCCAAGAAGGTTTCAATTGGATGTGAAATACATGAAATCAGTGTTTCCAACTCCCCTACAAGTAGTTCAAGCAATATGGTGAGGATGACACTTAGATCCTTCTAGGTGTTGGGAAGTAGATTGCAATTTCAAATGGTGTTGGTCTACCTAAGTTAAGCACAAGTGGAAAACTCTTGGAGAAGAGTTGTATAAGGTCTTGGTTAATCATCCAAGCCCAACAAGAACCCATTGGCAGTAGGTTCCAGGAAGGAGACAGTGAAAAGGTCTCTAAAAGATTGTGCAAGCAAGCTTTGGTGCACCATACATCATATTGGTATCAGAGCTTAGTTTGATTCAAGGCTTGTGATTGATGTTGCAGCCCACTGAGTCAGTAGGAGAGAACACACCAGAGGAAGAAAGAACCATGGTGACAAATGCTGAGTTAGCTAAAAAGGTAGAAGAGCAAGAGGAGGATAACCAGAGGCTAAGAGAAATGTTATATCAAATGGAGAAGCTCTTGGATGAAGTCCATGAGACAGCAAATAAAGTGAAGGACAAGATAGCGTAGAAGGAAGAGCAGGAAGCCAAGGAAAAAGAAGAGGACTTGGAGGAGGAAGCTCCAAAGCCTAACCCTGATCTTGTTGAAGAACCTTCATGAAGGCATTGCAGGTCTTAAGTGGTAAAGCATTGGAAGGTGTGCCACTATTTAGTGGACAAATGGACCCTGATTCAGTTGTAGACTGGATTGAGAGCATTGAAAATCACTTTGAATGTGATGGAATAATAGAGGCCCAAAAGGTAAAAGTGGCCAAGTCAAGGTTGAGGGGAGCAGCTCTCACATGGTGGAAATTTGTACAAGCTAAAAGAGAGAAAGAAGGCAAATGTCCCATAGTTTCATGGAGAGGAATGGTAACTAAGATAAGGCAGACCTATCTACCTAATGATTATGAAGTTTAGTTGCATAGGAGAAGACACAATCTTAGGCAAAAAGATATGGATGTTCAAACATACACAGAGGAGTTTCAAAAATTGTGCCTCAAATCAAAGGTGGTTGAAGATGAAAGCATCAAGCTAGTAAGGTACTTAAATGGACTTAAATGGTCTATTCAAGAAGACATGAGCCTAGTGAACTTCAAAATAGTCTGCCAATGCTATCAAATGGATTTGAAGATAGAGGAGAAAGGCAAAAGGAAGCAAGAGAAAAACCCCAAAAGTAGAGGTAAAGGGAAAGATAGCAGAGGACAAAGAGGAGGTTATAGTGGAAGAAGTTTAGAACCAAGAGCCCAAGGTGAAGTCAGATACTCTGAACAGCAAGAAGAAATCTCTAGTAGAGGTGGTAGAGGAAGAGGCTATAGCTCTAGAGGGAGAAGTGGTGGACAAGGAAGAGGTAACTACTTCACCAACATGAAATGCTACCACTGCAATCAATTGGGACACCTGGCCTATAGATTTCTAGAGAAAGGAAGTACTTCTCATGGAGGTGACAAGAGAACTAACCTGGTCCATGATGAGGCAGCTGCAACAGATAAACATCCTGAAGTACCATTGAACTCAGAGGAAGGTGAGAACCTCATGATGAGGAGAACTTTGATCAAGGAACCGGTGAAAGAAGAGCCAAGCCAAAGGAGGTCCTTGTTTATAATAAAGTGCAAGATGATGGGGAAAGTGTGTAGAGTCATCATTGACTTAGGTTCTACTGACAATATTGTGTCAGAGGAGGCAGTCAGCAAGCTGAAGTTGACAAGGATATCCCACAACAATCCTTACAAGGTCACATGGCTCAATAAGGGTCAGCATGTCTTGGTGAATGAACAAGCATGGGTGGAGTTCTCAATTGGTAAGTACAAGGACAAAGTTTTGTGTGATTTGTTACCTATGGATGCATGTCACTTGCTCCTAGTTAGACCATGGCAATTTGACCGCCAAGTTGTGCATGATGGAGCAAAGAATTCATATACTTTCAAGAAAGACAAGGTAACCTTCAAAATTTAGTCTTTGCTAGAAGATACAGAGGTGCAGACAGTAGGTCCTATACTACTCATGTTTGGAGAAAAGGAGTTCCAAGAAGTGTTGGAAGAAGGAGAAGGAGTTGGCTATGCAGTGATGATCAAGCCAAGGGAGGTGAGTAAAGAGAAAGTGGCTGAAAAGCAAGAGTTACCTGAGGAGATACAAAAATTGTTGCAAACCTATGAAGGTATAGTAAGTAGTGGTCAACCAACAACATTACCTCCTAAAAGAGCCATAAGTCATAGGATAGACTTGATACCAGGAGCTACCCTTCCAAACAAAGCAGTTTACAAGATGACACCTCAACAAAATGGGGAAATAGCTAGGCAGATTCAAGAACTTCTCAACCAAGGTCTCATTAGGAAAAGCATCAGTCCATGTGCAATTCCCACTATCTTAGCACCTAAAAAGGGAGGAGAATGGAGGCTTTGTACTAATTCTAGGGCAATAAACAAGATAACCATTAGGTATAGGTTCCCTATCCCTAGGATTGAAGATCTCATGGATTGTCTAGGTGAAGCTAGGTACTATACCAAGATAGATTTAAAGAGTGGTTATCACCAAATTAGGATACATGAGGGAGATGAGTGGAAAAAAGCTTTCAAAACCAATGAGGGACTCTATGAGTGGCTAGTTATGCCATTTGGCTTGCCTAATGCCCCCTCCACATTCATGAGACTGCGGAATGAAATCCTCAAAGACTACATTGGAAAGTTTGTAGTGGTGTATCTTGATGATATACTAATCTATAGCAGAACAAGAGAAGAGCACCTCCAATAGATAGAGTTGATTTTCAAGAAGCTGTAGGAGGAGAAGTTGATGATCAATTTGGAAAAGTGTGAGTTCATCAAAATAGAGCTGGTGTACCTTGGATTTGTGCTATCACATGGCAACTTGAAGATGGATAGCAGCAAAGTGGAAGCCATCCTCAATTGGCCTACTCCAAAGACAACAATAGAGGTAAGAAGCTTCCATGGTCTTGCTCAATACTATAGAAAATTCATAAGATAGTTTAGTGCTATTTGTGCTCCTATGTTGGATACCATTAAAGGAGGAATGAAGACTAAGTTTGTATGGAATGAGCAAGCTAACAAAGTTTTGAGTTGCTGAAGGAAAGATAGCTACCCAACCTATTTTGGTGTTACCAAGCTTTGAGAAGCTATTCACCATTGAGTGTGATGCAAGCAATGTAGCTATTGGAGCTGTTCTCAATCAAGAGGGCAGACCGGTGGCTTTTCATTCAGAGAAGTTAAGTGAAGCCAAGAAGAAGTATTCTTCTTATGACCTTGAGATGTATGCATTGGTCCAAGCTCTAAGGAAATGGAGGCACTACTTGCTTCCCAAGGAATTCATAGTGTATTCAGACAACCAAGCACTCAGTTTCCTGAATTCACAAGAGAAGTTGAGTCACAGACACATGAAATGGGTGGAGTACTTGCAAGCTTACACCTTCAATATCAAGCACAAGAAAGGAGCTCTCAACAAAGTGGCAGATGCCTTGAGCAGAAGAGTCCTCACAATTCAGGAAATTTAGTTGAAGAGCATGGGGATAGATCATTTCAAGGATCTATATGCAGATGATGAAGATTTTGCAGACATTTATAAGGTATGTGTTGAATACAAGAATCATTTTCATAGTAAATATGTTGAATATACTTTGCAAAGTGATCTTTTGTTTAAAGGGAATCAACTATGTGTTCCTAGAGGTTCTATTAGAGAGAACTTGATACAAGAAAAGCATAATGGTGCATTGAGTGGTCATTTTGGGATCACCAAAACTCAGGAATTGGTTTAAAGGTTTTACTTTTGGCCAAGGATGAACCTAGATGTCAGGAGGTATGTGGAGAGTTGTGTGGTGTGTCAAAAGTCCAAGGGTACTTCTTCCAATGCAGGTCTATACCAACCACTACCTATTCCTACTAGGCCATGGGAATGTTTGAGTATGGACTTTGTAGTTGGGTTACCCAAGACAAGGCAAGGAATGGACAGTGTTTATGTGGTTGTAGACAGATTCAGCAAAATGGCTCACTTTGTGCCATGCAAAACAACCAATGATTCCAATCAAATAGCCTCTCTTTTCTTCAAAGAGATAGTAAGGATTCATGGATTACCAATCAGCATTGTATCAGACAGAGATACTAAGTTTATGAGTCATTTTTGGAAGACTCTTTGGCAAAGAATGGGCACTAATTTATCCTTTGGATCTGCATACCATCCCCAAACTGATGGTCAGACCGAAGTGGTTAATAGAACTCTTGGAAACCTCTTAAGATGCTTGACCAAGGAGTATGGTCAACAATGGGATCAATTGATTAAGCAAGTTGAATATGCCTAGAATGATACTGTCAATAGATCAACAGGGAAGAGTCCCTTTGAAATTGTCTATGGATGACATCCTAGAGGTGTTTATGAGCTGAGAAAGTTGAAGGATGGAGTCAAGGGAAGTGGATATGCTGATGATTTTTCTTATGCAATGCAAGAGATTCATGAGACAGTCAGAAAAGCATTGGCAGAAAATACCATGAAGCATAAGACCAAGGTGGATGAGCATACGAAAGAAGTTTAATTCAATGTTGGAGACTTAGTAATGGTGCATTTGAACATGTCTAGACTATAGAAGGGAGTTCCTCATAAGTTTCAAATGAAGAGGATAGGTCCCTATCCTATCTTGGAGAAATATGGAAATAATGCATTTAAGGTGCAATTACCAAATGATAGTGGACTATCCCCTATTTTTAACATTGCAGATCTAGTTCACTACAGAGGACCACCACCAAGCATAGATTAGACCCTTCATGAAGTCACCCAAGATGTGGAAGAACTCAAACTACCCTCTGCTCCAGTCAAGCAAGCTGACAGTGTATTGGACACCAGGGTCTACAAGAGAACTAGAACCAAGGAGTACAAAGAACATCTGATTAAGAGGCATGATCAATCTGATGTTGATGTAGTGTGGATCAAGGAGTCAGAGTTCAAGAAGTTGGGCATTGATCCCAACTTGCTCAATCCAAGGTTGGATTGAAATTTTCTATTTTGGGGAGGATGGTGCAGGAGCACCTAGGCTGACCTCCATTTTGTTTGTCATCAATTTTTGGCTTGTACATGATCTTAGCCAAATCAGGGTGTTAGTGTGTTTGCTTTGGACCTTAGAAGGTATTGTTTGTGTGGGATGAGTTAGTCACTAGGACTAAAGTCATCATTAGGTAATCACTTTTGTTAAATGTTGCTTTATTTAGCTTTGGACAACTTATGTTAGAATGTAAGCATTAAATGTGTGTTAATCACATCTAAGTTGTTAAAAGATGCCTAGAGGCAGTTAGGGAAGTTGTTGGCTCAGAATCAAGGAGTTAGAAATCCTAAAATGCAGGATGATGGAAGAGTTGCAAGAATGTTGCAAAATTGCATGACAACATTGTTTGGTTGCATGCAACTTAGTAGTTGTCTTGGATTCCCTAAAAATCAAGAGCATGGGGTCGATCAACTTCCCTTGAATGATGGAAAAGGCATCTAAGTAGAGGTATGGCTCATAGAGAGTAGTTAGAAGTATTAAAAAACAAGGTTTGGCTTTGTGTGAAGGAGGATTTTCTACATTTTTCTGTGTTTTCATCTGTGTATTTTGAGAAATAGAGTTATTAGAAGCACTGTATATTTTGATTTAGAATTGTATTCAAATTCATAGCATAGTTTTGAGTATCTTTCATTTTGTAATCTAGTTGCCTAGAGTAGATTTGTTATCTTGAATTCATAGTCCAGAGTCTAGAGGTTTGTAAATATAGTTTTGAGCAGTCAAACTTTGAATGGCTCCCCCATAAAATCCAACCACGGGATCACCCTGAGACTAGATTGAAATGACAGGGGAGCCAGTCAATTGTATATATTTAGCAGTAGGGAGTGTAGGGAATGGAGCAAGTGTTTTTAAACTCAAACCCTAGGCATGAGCTAGGACTACCCAGTTAGAGGTTTGAGAGGTAAAAGTTGAAGAACTTAGGCAGGGGTAGAGACCACTGTACGAAATCCGTACGGCTTCAGGTAGGGTTAGACAAGATCTTCACTGGACAAAAGGGTTGGAGCTTCAATTAATCCATTGGAAGTAGATTTGAATCAAAGAATAGTGAAACCCTAAGAATTAGGTCAATTAGCCCTACTTCTCCTTCATTGTAGGAACCTACTGTAGGGAAGAAACAAAGGTCAGAAACCCAATGAACAATTTAAAACTCCAAAAAGGGTGTCTGAAAGTGACTTTTGTTTGCTAGGTCATTTGGAAAGTTTGGGCGGGAAAAGCCAAAAAGAGACTGGTAAGGGCTACAAGGATTAGCCCTCTTCAAAGGCAAACTATTGAGATCGGTAGGAGTGGAGATTGAAGAACCTCCAAGATGGTTTCAATTGGATGTGAAATACATGAAATCAGTGTTTCCAACTCCCCTGCAAGGAATTCAAGCAAGATGGTGAGGATGACACTTAGATCCTTCTAGGTGCTGGGAAGTAGATTGTAATTTCAAATGGTGTTGGTCTACCTAAGTTAAGCACAAGTGGAAAACTGTTGGAAAAGAGTTGTAGAAGGTCTTGGTTAATCATCCAAGACCAAAAATATCCCATTGGCAGTAGGTTCTAGGAAGGAGACAGTGAAAATGTCTCTAAAAGATTGTGCAAGAAAGCTTTGGTGCACCATACACCACTAACTGGTTGGCTTCTAAACTTAAGCTTCTTAGTAAGGGTTTTTCGTTTTGTGAAAAAAGTTGATAAAATCCCTTAGGAAACCTCCCAACCTTTAGAATAAAGGCTTTGGGGATGGTTATCAATGCACACTACCGTTGAATTAATGGGTTTCCCTGAATTCTCTTTTGATTATAGTGGGTCAGAAAACCTAGCTTTGGTTGTTCTCACTTGGGCCGTTCCTATAGGGTGAGTACTTTTTTCCACTACATCAAGCTTTCTAAAGGTGCTAACAAAGCATAAAATAGTGATTCTAGCATTCTAGTCACCCAATTAAGGGGGGAGCATAGGCCTATCACTTTACAAGCATAGTAGACAAGGAATTTATTAACCTTCTAATTAAACTAGATTCCTAATTTAATTAAAACAAAGCAATAAAACAACTCGATCCCGTGTAAAAATCATTAGTAGTTTGATATTATTGTCTTTGACCAACGTATTAAGCACCTGCAAAATATAAAACATTGATTAAGTCTCAGAATTTTGAATTTGTATGAAATAAACTAGATGTGCTAAAACAAAACTTATATGCGCTAAAAGATCACATAGATGCACTAAAATAACAACTCTATGTGCTATAATAACAACCAAGTGCACTAAAAGAACAATTCTATGTGCTAAAAGATTACATAGATGTGCCAAAATAACAATTCTATGTGCTCTAGAAACTACTAAATGTGCCAAAGTATTAAATAGATGTGCTAAAAGACTCCCTCTATGCACTGTAAAATGGACTGTATGCACTGAAGGATGAGCCAAATGCACCGTAATAGAGACTAGATGCACTAGAAGATATTCTAGATGCACCAAAAGAAATTACAGATGCATTACATAAGAGTTCACGTCTAGGACTATAAAACCACTTTCCAGAAAACATTAATAAAAAGGGGCAAGGCTCCATGGTGGGCACCAGAATGTATTGTGTAAGAATTGTGTAATGTGAGTAAATGAATAATAAAACCACACAATCAATGAAACGTATCACATTAGAGAATTGAATCACAAAACTAAGTGAATTGAAATACAACAAATTCCCTAAAATCGTTCCATTGTTTCCTATCTTCAAGGATTCATTAAATTATACTGGCTCTTAGATTTGTGTATGCACTATGACTGTTAGAATGACAACCTAAGGAACAAAATGCTGGAAAATGCATTAAATATATCCCTACATGATGATAGACTATATGATTGATGCCATGATATAATGCTATACATGATAATGATGATGTGATAATAGATATGATATTAAAGACTATGATGCAAATGTTGTGTAAAAATTATTATGATAATGGAAATGCAGCCAATAACTAAGCCATGATTCTAAATTAAAATGATTCTACTATGCTAAATGATAAATGCTTAAATACTCTAAATGCTCTAATTCTCTCAAATGTTCAAAGGAAAATTTTGTAGAGTAAGTTTGCTCAAATATGGGATGTGAAAATATAGAGAATGATGTTGTATTTATAAAATTTTCAAGGCATAAAATGATGTGGTAGCAACCAACGGTCAAGATTTAAGTTGGAGAGATGAAGGGTGGAGAATGAAGAAGTTAGAGGGAATCATGGAGATGGTTCCCTTTGAAAGAAGACCATGCCAAGTATGAGAGGGAATAAAATCATGGAGAGAGCCAAGTGTCCAAGGTTTGTTTCAAAAATTTTTGAGGATAATTCCAATTTAAATATTAGAGATATTTAAATTCATGAGACACTTGATGATGTTGCAAGAGGAAAATTTGGAGACATGTGACGAAATTCAAATTTTAGAATTTAAATGTAGTAAGAAGATATTAATTAAATAAAACAAACTATTTGAATTTGTTTATTTAATTTAAATTAGAGGAATATGAATTAAGATAAGAAGAATTAGATAGTGTGAACTATATAAATAAATTTAAAATTTATTTATAAGTAGATGAAATAACATGTTCATTAATTAAATACCTTGTATTTAATTAATTAATTATCCTAGCTGATTTTAGGTGTATATAGTTGCAAATAACTTGTTCAAAGAAACATATGAATTATTTAATCAGAAAAAAACTTGTTGCAAATAACTTTTTAAAAGACACAAATAGATTATGCAATCCTGAATACACTTTCAAAGTTGCAAAAATAGCACCTCCAAAGGTACATGAAAGTATTCAATACATTCAAAAATTTATCCCTTTTCCTAAAAGAAATGAAACAAAATCTGAAAAATATTTGTTATGAGAATTGTATGACATGGTAGTAATAAAAAAAATGAGGACATATTGGAAAGTGTGTAATGAAAACAAAGAATCTGATCTAAAAATGCTTGGAAAGAAGCAAACCAAAGTAAACGAGATAGATAATGTATTGACTAAATATGTTGTTCCTACTCATGAGAAGGAGAGGAAGCAACATGTATAGTATGTGAGAGCAAAAAATGGCAATGCAAAAGTAGATTAGCTCGAAAGGTTTTCTATTGCATATGAATTTTTGCAAGCAAATAAAGAGAGAGATGATGCTATAAGTGGAGTTGAACAAATGAAGGAAAGTATTCTTGAAGTTAGCGATTCCATGGAACAAATACAATTTGAAATGGATGATAAGGAAAAGGAAATATCACATCTAACTGTAGAAAAAGAGAATTAGTTGGGTGGAGGCATGAAAGTCTTATCTGAAAATGCAGACAAGTTCCCTAATGAGCTTGTGAAAAGAAACATCTGCATACTCTAATCATAAACACACTACAAAAAGAATAGCCGGAAATGCTCAAAGTGGAGTAGAACAAGCGAAGACTATAATTAACCACTTATAAAAGGAATTAAAAAAGAAGAAGTTGTCACAGTGAAAAGAAGAGGAGCTTAATGTTGTTCAAAGAGAGATACAATCTAAAAGATAGGAATTTCATTAAACAAAGATAGCAATGGAAGGTGTTGTCACTCAATTGATAGGTCAAAAGTGAAAGGTCTTGTTGCACAACTAATCAACCTCTCAAGTCAGAGGTGTTGTTGCACAATTGATAGGTCAAAAGTGAAAGGTGTTGTTGCACAACTGATAAAAGTTTAATATGCCACAACAATAGTTGTATTGGAGGTTGGTGGTAGAGGTAATTTGTGTAATTTGGTAGTGGATACAAAACAAATAGGAAAGCTCCCACTTGAAATAGGATATCTACATACAGGAGTAACAATTATCCCTTTAAACAAAATCCAAGCCCATACTATTTCCTCCACAACTCAACAACCACTAGCCAAAATGTTGAGCAATGGAAATGCAAGGCTTCCACTATCTCTTGTTGCCTATGAAGATGAAATTGAACTAGCTATGCCATTTGTATTTCTTAGTACATGAGTTTGTAGCAATTTAGATGCTGCAAAGGGGACATTTTTCAGCCAAGTGCTCTACCTATTGGTCGAAGTGAAGGGCAAGGAGGTGAATTGTATGGGCTTGGATTTTGTTTGAAGGGATAATCAACTTGCTGCCCATCAAAAGGAAATGCAAGATTCTTAGAAGCATCTACTGACATCCCCCACTATGTTTTACAACCTGCAATTATTCAGTGCATTTTTATTTACCATCATATCATGATTTTGAAACCCAAATTTTAGTCCACCAAAGAGTTGAAATAAATTTTATAGGTGAGATTCATGAAATTATTAAGGTCTTAAAAATACAAGAGTTTCATGACAACCATACTGTCTATGTATAATTGTAAGTTGGAAAACACTGTGTGATATACAAAGTACAACCCACTGTGTTTTCCATCCTGCAATATGAAGGTGGACTTAAATACATTGTTATAGTGCATAAAATAGAAAGTACCCATTACAACAAGCCATTTTACTATCATACGGATTATTTGTGTTTGTGCATTTATCAAACATCCAATGATATGTTTGAATACCACAGTAATATAGAATCTATATATGCTTGGAGGTGTGTAAGGAATTCTATAGTGGGATGGGGTATTCAAGATCTAAATCTTAATCAAGCAAGAAAAACCATAAACCTTCCATTGAAACTTGTACCCAACTCATGTCACCATCCATGTCATCCCTTTCGTCCATTGACAAGGGAAACCAAAATGGCTTCCATGTTGAACCAACAGTTATCCATCCTATTTCATTGAAGGAACACCAAAAGTCACCCTGAAAGGAATACAATACCCGATGTGAAATTCTATTTCACAAAATGGTAGTTGTAGTCTTCTAGTTCCGCCCACTTTCACCTCATCCATCCCATTTTTATCCATTTCATGTTTTTCCACCTTCACAGCACCTATATAAAGTCGTCCATGTCACACACTTGACCTCATTGATCGAAAGTATGACATCATAGATCCCCCTTTTATGTGAAGATCAAAATACTCCCTCTCATGATCCCAGTTCATCTTATCATTCCATAACATGGCATGCCACCATAGCATCTCATGATCAAAGTATGTCAGCTCCATACCATAATCATAGTGTATAAATTCATTAAAAAGAGCTTTCCATCCATTCAAT
>VDFB02006239.1:0-10740 GCA_007258455.2 Sequoia sempervirens | reverse complement strand
ACATTATGTATGTGTAGACACTTAAAAATGTCCTGAATGATATGCACACTTGAATCCAATATATTATCACCATTTCATCCTAAAATTCATCTTCTTTTTGCTTGTTTGATTAAATTATCCTATCTATTTAATTAAATACCTCATTTTTCATCTATTAATCTAATTGATCTAATTGGGTTAATTCATCCCCTTTCATGTTAACCTTTCATCCTGTTAAATTGGATAAATCAAAATATTTAATTTTAACACTCTAAGTTCTCTAATTTCATTAAATAATCTTAATTATTTAATTAAATTTCATTTTGTCCTCTTTTCATTAAATAAGTTAATTATTTAATGGATATCCTAAATTCCCCTAATTTGCATAATTGAAACTTTGTTTTAATTTTCAAATTATTAATTAATTCTAACTCTCCCACTTGCAAGGGAATATTCCTTGAGAATATTCCTCCTTTGCACATTCCTCCAAAAGGGAATATTCTCATGGAATATTCTTTCCATCTTCACTAATTTAAAAAAAGGAATATTCTTCCTTGCAACAAACTTCTTGAGCAAGTTTTGAAAGTGTGTTTCTTTGCATTATTGTGTGCCCTTGATTAAATATCAACTTGCATTTTCAACCCTTGATGGAATCCATGATCCATGCCTCCATCTTCTTTCCATCCTGACCATTTATTGGTTCTTTCAATCTTGACCATCGGTTTCTTTTTTCCTATTCTATAAATAGACCTTGCATCTATTGAATAGGGATCCATCTTTTAATAGTAAACTTATGTTGTTAAAATCACTCTCATTTGCATCCATATTTAGCATTTTTAGTTTAAATATTGATCATAGTAGCTTAAAGAATCCATTAATGGCCTCCATGGTAACTTAGTTGCATCCATTTAGCATATTTTGGAATTAGGACTTGCATCTTTAAATCTTACATACATTTAGAATAAATTTGCACACATCTACATCAAACATCATAGCATTTATCATGTTAAAATAGTTTTTCATCATGTTTCAAACACATCTCTCATCGGTTTGATTAGTTTTCTTCAATAAAACTGATTGAAGCAAGCTCATTATCCAAGGGATTGGGAAAGGGTCATCATTCCACATCAATGCGCAACCACTCCCCCAATAGGATAGGTTTCAATGTCTTAGAATAGATGTTTTTCAAGCTTTCGTGTTTTAGCATGCTAGTTTTAATGGCTTCTTTGTTTTTATTTACATTGAATATCTTATTGGGATTGATGCTTAGTGGATTAAATATTCTTTGAATTTGTATGGATCAAGTGTAGTGAACTTATACTATGTCATTGATCACATTTTGGTGCTAGAAGAAGGGAAATACTAATCAAATATGACAAATTTCTTGTTAGATTTATGTTTTCTTGTGCTTTTAGATTCAACGATGCACTTTGAGAAAATTCAATGATGCATCTGGGACGCATCGCTATACAACAGTGCACTTGAGTTTGAAAAATGCGATGCATAATTAATTTAGCAATACCTTATTAAATTTTCTCACCACATTTAATGAAATAGTGACAGTAAACTTATTTTTAATCACAACATGAATTTTATTTTAGTGATGCATTTGATTTGGTGACACTGTTGATGTCATTTTTTACTATAGAGCGACACACCTAGTTTTTCAATATAGCAATGCACTTGCAATATAGTGACGTATTTGATGGAAACAGTGACGCAATTTATTTCAATGTCACTATTTACTAGTAAACAAAATAGAAACTGAATTTTGACATGTCTTTTAATTTTTTGATTTCATCTGATTGCTAACATGTCACTGACTTTTGGTTTTGCAAGTTTGGGCAGTAAAATTTGAAGTGAAGGAGCATATCATCATTTGATTATATATTGTAACAAGCATTTTGACACTTATGGGTCAATTATAACCCATTTAGTATGTTTACTTCACATTTTAGGATCAACTAAATTTCCCTTTGGGTTTAAAATTAACATTCAAAGTTGGTTAAAATTAAACCCAAATATCCTCATTTTGCAATATCAAGTTTAAAATTGAACAAAAAAATCTAAACACTTCATTTGGTGCTTAAAATGAACTCATTATTCTTCTCAAAGTTAAAATAAATGTGTGTCTAATTTGCTTGCATGTGCTTGTTGTGTGTATGCTCTCCCTTGTGCTCTATGCGATCTTGGGTGAAGAGAAGCACACAAGTGTAATTTTCTTCTTGGAAGCACTTATCCTCTCCCCTTGTGCCTTTTGAAAATCTTGGGTGGATGAAAAGAATTATAAGCTCACAAACCTGTTACCAGAGGGTCTATCTCCCAACTTGTGAGAGGGAATGACCCAAGCGGTGCTTTCATTTCATCTGCTATATAAATACACCCTGATGACTAAAGTCATTTTACCAAGCTTGTGTTGTTTTCTATACCAATGAATACCGTCTCCCTTAGATCCATAAGGTCATACATCAAACCTTTAGATGTTTCTAAGGGCTGGGAGATTTTAATTGGAGTTAGAATCGTTGCATGTATAGCACCAATTTATACCAAATATGGTCATTAAAAACCTTTGTTTGTAGGCACTAACCAAGTCCAGCTTGTGAAACATATTTTATGGTAGTGATTGAATAGCACCATTCCAAGAAGTTACTTACCATGTTGGATTTTGGGTAAACTCCACAAAGTGTTTACAATTTGAATGAGGAAGGAAAACTTGAAAAAAATGACCCTATGGAAAAATTTACATTTTGGGGGCCCTAACACCAGTAAAGGGTTCACTCAAACTGTGATTTGAGCGAACCTATTAACACCGGCATGCACAAAAAATTGAATGAAAACCCTTTGGGAGGGGATTCGATCAAACTTGATTCAAGCGAACCCCCCATTTCCTTGATGTTTGACAAAATTCACAAAAAAAACCTAAATTTGTGCACTTCAAAGCTCATTTTGAACATGAAAATGGTGGAAACATCACAAACCCAACTGGAATTAGGTAGTCCTCAGAACGAGCTATCCAACGAATATAATTTTAACATGTTTTGGTTTTATTATGTATTTTTTTTTAGTTTTACTAAACATAGGTTTTTCATCGAAAATGAAGCTCTATGTTTTGCACATGTGGAAAAATAGTAGATTATCAAAAATTGAAAATATGAGTGCACCGTGATATTAGAAGTCCTTGATCCAACAAAAAAATGAATTGCAATATATACAAAAGTTAATGGCCATTACACGATCGCGGTTATAAGTCCGAATTGTAATTGGTTTGAGGAGCTTCACATTTGAGACAAAAGAAACACCAAGCCAAAGGAGAAATGCAGCAAACATCTTAGAAAAAAAAGAGGAAAAAGTCGATATTGAAATTGGAAGGCCTGTATTACTACCTCTTGTGTGGCAATAAATATCCTCTTTTTCAGGATCTTGTGCTTATATTCATGATCTCCCACAAAATTAGAATCCCCAAAAGAAGTTCCACATTCCACCACTTTAAATGTAGACATCATAGTTTAAGGTTTATCAAAAAATAGGCCTTAAAGCTTTACCACAATCAAGACAACTTGAAAATAATTTTTTATTCTCACCCTTTGTTGGGAAACCCAGATTTATATGTCCAAATTGTCCCTATCATTTAAATCAATATTGATCTTTTCGGTTGGAGTTACTCATAGGGTAAAGATTTTTTCTCACCACCGTGGTCTTGTAACACAAAGTTTCACTTGAGGTTAGCATCATTGGGTCAAACATTTCATCCAACCTTCAACATATTTCACATCTCAACTCACCAAACTTTGTAAACTCTTGGACACACTAACACTCTTTAGACTTAAACATCAATCAAACCCAAACCCTAACTTAGCTACTTTATATGTGAAATGAATCTTTTTCCATGTATTTAATTAAGTTAGTTATCACTTTGTGGGATAGTTTATCTTGAAGGTCACGAGTCTACCTTAAATATTTACAAGTTCATTATAATATTTATCAAAACAATCAAACCTCTTTTTTCCGAAATTGTTATCCCAAAAGAATGCAAAGATCACTCCCCATATGATTCACCTTTTCATCCCCCATTCTTACCATTGCTACAAAATGATTTATAGTGGTTCTTCTACCAAAATTTGAGTCAACTAGAGAGTTTAAACATTACAAATCCCCACATAACTCTCCCAGAGGTGACCCACAATTTATGGTAAAAACGAGATCACAACATAAGATAATCATGGAACAAACCAAAGTCGCATCCACCACAAGTAATCCAAATACTCAAGAATTCGACCCACGGAGTCATTCTACCCCCTCACAACAACCCCACACTCCTTTGGGACCATATGAGGTAGAGGACGTTACAAAAAATCCTTTTGAGCTTACTAAGGAAGAACTCCTTGAGCACAAACAAGAATGTTAAGCCTCAGAGAAAATGACTGCAATTCTCCCATCCTTTTCAACACAAAACTTGATGCAAGGCTTGAATTAATCCATGCTTCAATCAACTTCATCACTAGAGCCAAGTCAAAAACAAACCCCTATTCTTGCAACTAGTCTTGCTAAGGACTTTGGTCACACTCTTCCTTTGGCAAGCAATACACTTGTGGGTACTCTAAACACCAATCCTCCACAAACCACCACTTGGACACCTACATTTGGTGCCCCACCTCCATCTTCCACCACCATTCCAAACACCCTTTACATTCACATAAACCATTTACACTTCATAACTCCATGACTACCTTGAAATTTTGAGGGCAACCATCATCGTCCATCCCCACAAGTGTTGCAAGTGTGCCCAACGTCATGCAAGGTAGTATGGACCAAGTGTCTCACATAGACCAATGAGGACATGTCAACACCCTTACGTAGAACCAAATCTTAATGCAACAAGGTACATCTTCATCCAATCATCCCATTGGTTCACAAAACACATCCATCCCATTCATCATCCACCCAAGTTAAAACAACATCTTGGTTATGAATCCCATCAGCCAAGGTAATACCTTGATCCCACCTCAAATACTACAAGGGAGCACTCTACTCTTTGGTCACGGGAACCCTTTCAATCAATTAATTCAAGGTCATAGTGTGTCATTACCATCACAATATCCAATGGTGCCATCATCATCATTACCATTGGTCCCCCATCATGCAAAATCCAATAGGGCCTCAAACATACATTCCTCCATCTCAATCCACCATTCTACATGGAATGTTAAACCAAGGTAACCCTAAACCACTCATCATTAACCCACAACCCACTCAAATCATCAAAAATCAAAACCCATTGAGTGAAGCCACAATAGTGGTTTACAATTTGATGGAGGAAGGAAAATATGTTTTTGTGTGGTTGCACTAGCTCAGGGGGTTCGCTCGAACTAGCATGTTCGATCGAACCCTTTAAGATGTTTGATCAAACCATAGGTTTTGATCGAACTACATCTTCGAATGAACCCCCTAGAAGTCAACAAAAAAATTAATATTTTAAGGGGTTCGAGCAAATGGGGGTTCACTCAAACCCCTTTGAAATAGGGCTTTTTTAAAACTTTCATACATCACTGTCAAATGAACCGACATTCTTTTTCTTTGCAACAAATGTGAACATGGTGAACTGAATGGCGAATGGAAACTCCAAGCCCAGCGAAGCTTCAACATGCACCACATTTCCATAGTATATCAACCTCAACCTCCATAGCTCACTAGGCTGGTAAACTTTGCTGGAATCTATTGATTTCAAATTGCATTTGTTTGAAAATTTCTAAACCCTAAATAACAAATCTATTTTGTGTGTATCATTTTATCATAGTGTTCCATGAGACAAAATTTATCATGTGTGTTTCCCTTAAAATGAAGGCATTCCATGAGACCAAAGCTCCCAAACAAATTTGATATTTTATTTTCAATATAACCTGTTTCAAAGCTCCCATTTTGGCTCATGGAGGGTGAAGGATGTGGAATTTGGCTTTACATCCACCAATTTCATTTGCTTGAAAGTTTCTAAATCCTTTTCAACAAAACCATTTGCTCTACAATTTGGCTTTACGGATGCCAATTGCATTTTCTTGAAAGTTTCTAAATCCTTTCAAACAAAACCATTTTGCAAAATTTGGCTTTATAGCTGCCAATTTCATTTGCTTGAAAGTTTCTAAATCCTTTTAAACAAACCCATTTTGTAAAATTTGGCTTTACAGCTGCCAATTGCATTTTCTTGAAAGTTTATAAAGCCTTTTAAACAAACCCATTTTGCAAAATTTGGCTTTGCAGCTGCTAATTGCATTTGCTTGAAAGTTTCTAAAGCCTTTTAAACAAACCCATTTTGCAAAATTTTCCTTTACAACTGCCAATTGCATTTGCTTGAAAGTTTCTAAAGCCTTTTAAACAAATCCATTTTAAAAAATATAGAGATTAGTTTATATCCCATGCAAAATATAAAAGTCAAAATTTAGAGTTTAGTTTCTAGTTGTTAGGAGATTAGTGCTAATTGTTAGTTTATTTTTATTTTGCACTTCACATTGAGATTTTGATAATATTCCTCAACTTTTTACTTTTGGCATATTCATCCCTAAATTATTATTATACTTGCTCAAAAATGGAGGATATGTCATCAAATATAAATTTGAGGTGCTCACTTGCAAAACCTTCATTCTTATTTATATTTTTTTTGTTAATTTTCTTTAAAAAACTATGTTGTTTCATAAATTGAGAAGATTGAAGATAATTGTAATCAAATTGAGAACTAGATCTAGAATAGAGGATAGAATTGAAATATAAAGTACATAAATGATTAGTTATTAGATTAACACCAATCACAATACACTGACAACTTTTGAAGTCAATACAAACTAAATGACTCTTGAACAAGGTAAAAATTTAGTAATGGATAGTGGATATATCCTCCTATCTAGATAAGATATAGCCTTGAAAAATCCAAACTATGAGACTTTGGGAATGTGAACTATTGCACCTAATCATAGTGTGCCACAAATATAGTAGGATCCACAAGGATTTAAGAAAATTATCATAAAAACCTATATAATACAAATGTTTAAGGATGTGCTTTTAGAAATTTACCAAGTGACATCATTCTCCTTTGATCAAACCGCTCCATTCACGAAGAGGAAAATAGCCAAAAATCTTAAGGTGCCATTCAATTGTGATAATCATATTATTTAACAAACATGAAAATAACATAAAAATAATAACACCATTATTTTGAAAGAAAGGTAGAGTTAGGAAAGGAATAAAATATCACAAGAGAACTATCTCAAGTAAAATTTAAAATCCAAGGAGATTTGATATGTTGATAGAACACCCTTTCCAATATTCTCACAAGCTTTACCAAATCCTTCTCAATCCAAACCCTCTTGGTTTCTTTCACTTCCCTCTTCTCAAGATCCTCAAATTATATAATAATCAAATCCCAAAAGAGGCAACCCCTCTTCTTACCTTTCATTTTGGCTAAATAAGTTGAATCTAATATATATTGCTTGACCTAATGGATTTTTAACATGTTGAACCATTTATTCAAAGAAAAGAAGAGAGTCCACAAAGGAATTTTGAGTAAATAGGTAAGTTTTAACTTATAAAATGTGGTAACTCTTAGATATTTTCCTCACCAAAATATCTCTCCAAATTTAAATCTAAATGCGCATCCAAAAAAATACAAATTCATAACTAAATTTAATTCAAAAAGTGGGCCATCTATGGCCTTCTATAAACTTCTCAAAGATGTCATTCCCATAAATGATAAATTAAAAGTTAAGTTATGACCTACACCAAAATGACATGAAATTATCTTTCTAAGATGTCATATTTGCATAAATCCCTCAAAGAATTTTTTTAACTAATTTTAAACACTCAAACAAATACATATATATGAATATACTTCATTTATAAATTCTTGGAATATATCAATCCATCACAATTAAAATCTTAGACATCATTCATAATATTTTTGATGTATTCACAAAGCTACCTAGGATCTCATAAGACTTGAGTCGGTGAATACCAATATGCATATATCTAATGGTGGGTTAAATGGAGGAGGATTAGGAATAAGTTCATATATATCTATTACTTATTTTGCAATCTAATATATTGGTTGGAAAGGTTGCATTTGAATAGAAGAAGTGAAGATAAGGTCTATTAAAATATGACTCACCATGTTCTCTATTCTTAGGATTTTGGAGTATATCAAAATATCCAACCTATATTTCATTGTCGATCTCAACCAATCTTTGCTTCAACTTCCAAATCATCTACACAATCTTCCCTAAAATATTCAATATGTGAAACATAATTATGAGGAAGATACAAATAATCCTTGACATAGATTTTTGTATCAAAGGATAATATGGTTCTATAATTTTAAACTGTTTCCAATTTTGAAATCAAAATACAATCAATTATCTATTTAATCTCAATAATCATAATTTTAAGGAAAAAATAAATTACTTAAATATTTTTAAGGTCTCTCATTATATTCTACTTACTCTAACTTAATTTAAAAAACAACATTAAAATCCACATAAAAAATTTCAAAGACATAATATTATTACTGTTACCTAATTTTCACCCATGGGCTCAATCAGGTAGGATAAATCATGTGGCAGAGGTTCGAGAAGGCCACATGGAGTTTTCGTACAAGGGAAAAAGTCATGAATCTGATGCTAGGTTACAGGGAGCTCAGTTGAAAAGCATGCCTCAATCAATTTGACATATTTTTCCTTTAAGGAGAAAGTCGAAAAGACCTTCCAGATGTCTAGCCGACTACCAGGGGTTCCATCAAGTTTGAATGTTTCACATTGGCATCCTATCGGCATGAGATTATCAGGGTCTCCCCAACCCATAATGCATTTTGGTTGGTTAAGTGTGCTTCTGTGGTTTCATCTAAGACTCCTGTGGAATGTCACTTCGCTGAAAGTGGAATTCATATGCAGGTACCTATCGGCAAGACAAAATCATTGTCCTGGCGACTAAGAATTTCCCCATCGGCATGAGGATCTCCTTCGGAGAAAGGTCTTGGCAAGATCTTTATGTCTCACCAACCGGTGACAAAGGGATACACATATCGGCAGGAGCTTTTACATCGGGGAGATGTCTTGGCGAGTGCTAAAGGTCTCGCCGACGAAGCACAAAATGAAATGCTCTCGGTGTAACGTCTCAGAAAAAGCAGAAGGTCTCACCAAAAGAATGCCTTCGGCGTATGTAAGCGGGCTTCGTTAGGAGGTCTTACCGAGGACGAATGTCTCGCCGACAATAGTTCATGAGGCGGCGTCGGTGAAAGGAAATAAGCTCGGGGTAAGGTCTCCCCGACCACGCGTTGTCTCCCTAAACGAAGTGTGCCCTCAATCTAAAGAAGGAGTTTTAAGGCGATGTCTCAATGAACAAAGCTTGTCTCACCAACTAAAGAAAAAAGCAAACCCATCAGCCAAAAGATAAAGGGAGCCTCGGGTGGAGAGGTCTAGCCGAAGGCCAATGTCTTCCTCGGACAACAAAGGCCTCACCAAGAGCTGAAGCCATCTACGAGGTCCTGTGGACCAATCCAAAGTCTTGCTGAAGGTTCTCAGTGGAGAAAGATCCACCATCACTGTGGAGGTCTCCACCCCACTACCGTAGGGTCTCCCCTAACATGTTATACATCATGTAGCCTCCATCCATCAGAGTAATGTCTCATTTCCATATGGTGCGGTCTCAAAGAATCCAAAGCAAGTATCGATATGACTAGTGGGCCTCGCTATGAAGTATTCTCGACTTGCCAGAGTCTTGCCGAAAGAAATGAAGAGCTCGGTAGAATCGAGTGCATTCAAGGTGACCTCAATCAACTCCTGCCGAAGATGAGGGGTCTCAAGGTAACGTTCTACCTTTGGTAAAATGTCTCACCGACACTCGGGTGTTTTTCCAAATGAAGAGGAGCTCAAGGAGATGGAAAAATGAACTCAGAAAAGGAGACAAGAGAAAGTTTGGTGAGAGGTCTCGCCGACCAAAGGAGGTTTCCCCGATATGAAATGAGCTCGCCATGAGGTCTCACCGACCCGAAAGGGTCTGACCGATACAGAATCAGCCCGAGGAGAAGGATCTGGCATCACTATGAGATCCTATCAACTCGGTAGTGTCTTGCCGACATGGATGTGCTCACCGAGAGAGGAGGGGCTTGATATAGGGTCTTCCCGAATACATAATCTTTGGCCGACAGCGATGGATTTTCCAATGGAGTGGCGATATCAGAATGACTTTTGGGCTTGCTAGGAGCTCTCATCGATAGTGTCATGTTATGCCAATAGCTTTAGGGGGGAATAATTGCATCGGTGAGACACTTCCAGTGTCTCGCCGAGATGCAATTCTGACAGAAGGAGCTTTTGACTGCCCAAAGAATCTACGTGGAGTAGGCTCAACCAATCAGAGAAAGCCAAAAGCAAGTCGTGGCAGTTTCACTAGGATGAAGAAGATCAACAGGATGAAAAGCAATGTGTATCTGTTCTGGGCTCAAGGGCATTCAATGCAGCTCGGCTGGGAAGATTAGAAGGTGGACACAAGGAGCTGAGTAAATGTTGTAGCTGTGAAAGATCAAGAAAGCTTCTCCTGAGGAAGATCTTTCACACCGACATGACAGCAAGGATACACATTGAATGCAGATTTATCTTCATTCAAAAGGATGGAACAGAGATCTTTTTCTAAAGGGATATATTTTTGTAAGCCCTAAGGGGCCGACCTTACTTTTGTATATAAGGAATTTTTTCCTTCTTGTAAAAGGAGTTCTCCTTATGCTTTTCT
>VDFB02006238.1:0-33815 GCA_007258455.2 Sequoia sempervirens | reverse complement strand
TCATCAAAAATAAAATCAAACTAATGCAACTTTGTTTGCAAAATTCAAACTTGATTTGCACATTCAACTACAAAAAGGAATTAATTAATTAAACTGATTAATCAATTTTCCTCACCCACTTTCTGATTGAGAAAATTACGATTGTTGACTAAGCCATCTAATTTGCTGACTAAATCATCTAAATCTTAACTAAGCCATCTAAATCTTGACTGATCAATCTAAATCTAGATTAATCAATCTAAATCTTGACTAACCAATCTATTCCTCAATCACACAAATTGTGCAATCAACTTTGAACAATCTATTCATGTCTAAATCCTCTCAACACCTTTCAACCATCGATCTTAATTTAACATTGTTTGATCCTGGCCTTCCATTTTGAATCTCATTTTTTATATAACCAACCTCTTTCCTCATAAAAAAGGATCAAAGAGTCAACAACATTTGCACAATGAAGTACTCTGAATATTCACAACCACCATTAGAGCTTCAACATTTCTTCGATCAACCAACATCAACATCATTCTTCAAGCTTTGCACATGAGCTATGGAGGATTCATAGTGATGCGAGAAATCCAACATCAGGCGAACACACTCTGATATGAGATGGGTAAAAATTTCATTATTAAATTCATTTGTTTATGTATTGCATTCACATGTTTTTGAATTTAGTAAACTTAATTGTTCATTTGAACATAAGTGTAGGATTAAATCTAGATTTATGTTCTTGATATTAGATTAGATTATGATTTCAGTTGCTTTTATCTTGTTTGCATCTATGATTTTCCCCCTCACACAACATTAAACACAAAATATTATTTCAATGACAACACATGACACTACTTGCTCCCCCTGAGAGGTAGCCACCAAAACATCAGTCTAGAATAAAGATAGATCCATAGACCCATTGGAATGATGCATCTCCATATGCATATAGTTCAAGAAAGGAGGGGAAAGCATCCCTAACTTCTCTCAGAGATACTCAAAAGTATCTTTAGGAAGAGCCTTTGTAGGTACATACTCAAGCTTTACTTCATTCTCCACAACCTTCTCTCTTAAGAAGTGATACCTAATAGATATATGCTTTGTCCTCGAGTGCATCACTAGATTATTTGAAATGTTAATTGCACTTGTATTATCATACAAGATAGAAATAGGATCATCATACATCACTTTGATATATTTCAATGTTTTTTTCATCCATAAAACTTGTGTACAACAAGATGAAACAACAATATACTCAACTTCATTAGTAGATAGGGAAAATGAGTCTTGCCTTTTACTCAACCAAGGCACCAATTTGAAACCAAGAAAGAATGCAACACCACTTTAATTTTTCTATCATCTACATATCCAGCCCAATCTACATCTGTATAAGCACTTAGTGTGAAGTTAGTATCCCTAGGATACCATAAACCATAATCTAGAGTGTCATTCAAATATCTGAATATTCTCTTACCAACATGTGATTCTTTAGGATCTTCTTGAAATCTAGCCACAAGACAAACTACATGCATAATATCTGGTCTAGTAGTAGTCAAACACAACAATCCACCAATCACTTCATTCTCAACCATAGCTTTGAATGTCTTTAATCTTTCACCTTGTAGACTTCTCACTCTTGTAGGACCACAAAGATCTATATGAATTAAATCCAATAGTCTGATAGTAGATTGTTCCTTTGATCTGAAGTTATTTCTTGCATGCTTCCCAAACTGACAATTCCTACAAATAGCATTAACAGGCTTTGAAATCCTTGGTAAGTCTCTCATGGCTTATACTGCACTAATCCTCACCAAATTATCAAAATTCATATGACACATTCTCTGATGCCATAATCAATTTTCATTAATCTGAGTCATAAAGCAATATCCATCAACACCCTTAGGTTGATATATATTTCCTTCCAACTTCTTTCCTATAGCAATCACTATTTTGGATCCTTTCCTGATTTCACATCTCTCATCCTTAAGCAAAAGATCATATCCCTTACTACACATCTATCCAACACTCAAATTATTATTCCTTAAGTTGTTACCGTAGTAGACATCACTAGTATTATTCTTTCCATCTAAACTTATTGATCTTATCCCACAAATCTTAGCACCACTATCATCTCCAAAAATAACTAAGCCTCCATCATATTTTTCAAGTTTAACAAACTTACTCTTTTCACCAGTCATGTGATGTGAACAACTATTGTCAACAACCCAATATTTATTTCCCTGTTTAGCATGTAGGGAAAATATTACAATATCTTTATATTTATCTTTCTCTAGAGGATATTCTTTCACTTGTTTATTAGAATTAGAAAAAGTAGATTCATTTTTAATAGCCAAGAACAAGTATTCATTATCATTAGGATCTCTATAATTAGATTCTTCATTAGAAATACTAGCATCCTTATTCACATAATATGCTCTGTTGATCTTTTTACCTTTGTTTTGTCTCTCATGTCTTTGTTTATTCCTCTTAACTCTTTCTGGACATCTCGAAGAAAAATGACCTATTCCACCACAACTAAAACATTTAAAGTGTAACTTACCTCCATACTTTCTAGAACCTTTCTCCATCCTTCTCACAATGTTAGCTTCTACTTCATCAAGACTTTCTTCATTTGGATCTTCTACTCTTGTAGCCTTGAAAGTAGTTTTTGATTTGGATCCATTTCTCAAATTCGGCTTTCTCAACTCATAAGCTGTCAGAATTTCCACTAGCTGATTTTTAGTGTAGGTCTTGTAATCTATATGTTCTTTAATATCAAATTCCTTTTCACTATATGCATCAGGGAGAGTTCTAAAAATCTTCTTTATAATCTTGGATTCATCTATTGTAGCACTAAGTCCTCGCATTCCACCTACCACTTCATCTAATCTATGTACATATGATTTAATGTTCTCATCTTTTGAAATGTGTAGGAGCTCAAACTATGTCGCCAAGTTCTGCAACTTTGCTTCTTTGACCTTTTCATCTCCTTCATGCGTCTTTTCTAAAGAATCTGAGACTTCTCTATTAGTCTTTAGTTTTTTAACTTTAATCAACTCAGAATGTGCAAGACTATTCTTTAAAATAAATTTTTCCTCATTGTTAACTTCATGCACATTGATTTCATCAGCTGTACTCAAACCATTAGCAAGAGAACTATAAGGATTCTTGTAATATTTCTCAACATCATACATGCAATACTCTATATATTCTCCCATCAATATTTTCCAGATAGCATAATTAGTTCCATCAAACTTCAGATACTCAAAAGTGATCTTGCCAGCCATGCCAAACCTTCCTTAAGTGGTTAAGCTCTTCTCCAAGGAACCAAGATCTGATACCAATTGTTGAACAAGACAACTGAGGGGGGGTGAATCAGTTGTATAAAATTTAATCTTTGAAACATCCACCAAAACTTAGATCAATTGCAAATCCTTTACTCTACTAATATGATTAATCATTAAGTGTAAAGGAAAAAACTGAAAAGTAACACACATACACAATAACATTATATTTACATGGAACCCAATGAGGGAAAAACCACGATGAGGATTAACTCACAATATAGAGAATATTAAAACCAATTATAAAGGCTCACTGCTAAAACAACAAGGACTCACTGTCCAACAAGGGTTAATCACCTAGAGGGATCACTACCACACAAAAAATAAGAAGATAAAAGAGACATGTTACACAGAGAAGACAATCTCAATGCAATAGAGATTTCAACCATGATTCACTCAACCACTTGCAAAAATGCATGAATGATAGAGTACACCTTCAAGTCACTACTTCCAAAAACTCAACATTTAGATTCTGTAATGATCTACCACATTTGCATCACATATACACTGATTCACATATATTTCACATCAATCTACTCTACTTATTCATACCACACTTTGTACACCTTTCATCAATATCTCATCCTATATATACCATCTTCAACTTTGAAACATATCCAAAGTTGGCCATCCATCATTAAATTCAAATTAGGTCAGCAATAAAATATTTTAGGGTGGAATTAGAATGAGGGTGACCAAATAGATGCTTGATGAGGACCCAAATAAGTCCCAACACACTTCATGATTTTGGAGAGTAGTGTTTAACACAAGGTTAGCCAAACTAGTGTAAAATAAATAGAACAATTACGCAAACGCATCCCTTAACACGATCCAATCTTTTCAAACAAAAAAAATTTCTTCAACAAAATCATAACAACTTATCTCTAGAACCACAAGTCATAAGACTTAAACAAAAAGAAATTTGGACCAACCATATTTCTCCTGGACCTTAGCTAGATGCCCTGAAAAGCACAGGTCACAACTGGTGAACATAACTCACACTGTACAATGAAATAGAAGACAAAAATCTAGATATAGAAGCTTCCAACAACCATGATAAACATATCTGAACAACACAAACATAGGAGAAAATCCCGAAGCAAAACCCAGAGCAACCACTGAACATCTGTAACCTTTCCTTTTACAATTTTCTCAAAATCCTCAACATATACAACCAATAACCTTCACCCATGACATTAATGACAATAGAAACCAATTGATAACCAATTAACCAGTTGACATCAATGACAACACCTTCATTCTTGCAACAACTTCTTCATACTTGAAACAATAACTTGGATGTTGAAGGGTATGTGCAGGATCATCATGGAAAACAGGCCCTTAAGTGGCAAAAAATTCAGAAAAATAGAGTTAGGCAACTTGACATAAAAATTTGAATAAGTTATCTATATTATTTCAAAAATGTGTAAGAATAGAATCTGTAGCAAATTGAATGTAGTTTCTAAACTACTAGGTATGTTTAAAAAAAGAAAATCTATTTGGAGAAAATTTGAAATTTCAATGTAGTGGTACTTAAATTTAAAGGAAAAAATAAGAAGTAGGTGTCTGTCTGACCACCCTAACCACAATAAAATGATAATATTTTTTTATAATATTTTAGATATAAGTAGAGGACTCATGCCCCAATGTGATGTATATTTTTTGTAATTTTTCCAAGTAAATAATTAATTACGAATTTTTTATTACAAATTTTTAAAAAATATAAAAACTCATATGTCTAACCACCTTAACTTGGTCAAAACTTCATGAAATTTAATTTTTACTTTTTTAATCCTATAGTATGCGAAGCATAGAATGTGACGCATGTTTTTGATTCAAAAAATGTGATACTGTTTGAAAGCTATAGATTTTTTTCAATCAACCTATCAATCAGGACTTTAGTCGTAATTTGAATATAAAATGAATAATAATTACTTATTAAATTCAAAGTAAAGCATAATCTATATCGGTGGAAATCTAAGAATATCCTTTAAAAACCCTTTTCGTTTCATCAATTTTGGTTAAAAAAATAGTCGTCAACCACATACCCATCATATTGCCACTTTTTGGCCCATCATGATCTTGCACATACCCTGAAATACATCTTGTTTCACATGATTAGTAGTGACTTGTTTTGCAAATTTTAGTTTATAACCAGAAGGTTTAGGAGGTCCTATAATGAGAGGTTGTTTTGTTAATCCAATAATGAGAGGAGTTTTAGGAGGTCCAATAATCCAAAGTGCATGTATAATTTCATATTTTTGTAAATATTTTATCAATGGAGGACCTAATATCAATTATAAACCTTCATCCATGCAAGCCACCTTACTATCATTTGAAAGAGAAAATATATTGATGATTTCATCCTCTTTCACTATAGTATCTTCTCAAGTAGGAGAGATATTACAAGAGAAACAAACATGATTTTCATGATTCTCAATGAATGGATCCTCTTACACCAAGATACACTCACAAGTAGGAGAGATATTAGGAGAAGAATAAACATGATTGTCATGCTTTTCAATTATTGTATTTAATTGTAGAAAAATACTCTCACAATTAGGAAAGATAGTGGGAGAGGGATGAAAGAAATTTTTTTAAAAAGGAGATAGAAACTCATTTGCATATTATTGTAATATAAATTCTATAAATTTATTAACAAATTCTAAAAAGAATAAAGTAATTATGATCAAACAATAGTTTTTCAAGGAAAAAATTATTCTATGACCTATGGATCAAGCTAAAAATGCTCAACAAAATCAAATAGTTGTAGGACTGAAATTTAGAAACTAAAACCAAATCTGAGTAGAAAACATTGATAGAGGTTCTCACAAAAAAATTAGTCTAAACTAACTGCATAGGGGCATAATGCACCCTAGAATAGACAGGTTTTTTTAGAAAATTCTAAATATAGAAACCAAATATAGTGTCTGAGGGTCCTATGTTTTAGAGGTTTAGGATTAGAAGTGAAAAAAATGTTGAACAAAGGTTGTCATTGCTGTTAAAGGAGATATGGTTAGATGTGGCACTATCTTTTCAAGAGTTGTATTACCATGCCTATCTGTGTTGGTAATTGTGTTGTCATATCATTTTGAGTTGTAGAAGTATATATTGCTAGCTATATAGATAAATAAAGTTGAGGAGTGTTTGTGTTCCAAAAGTATGTAATATATCAGGATTTATGTGTATTCTCACAATATCATGCATTCATCTATTCACTATGATAGAAGTAATATAGAAGGTTGTAGTAGAATGGTTTAGTTCAATTTCTCAGTGCAAAGAGATTTCTCTACCAATATAATTATGTTCAGTACTTCTTTCAGAGGCTAAGTTTGGATCCGCAGTTTGAATGGAGAATATGTCTACACATTTCCTATCGTATTCCAAAGTTTCTAGAGGATATGTTTAGCATGAAAATTTTCAAAATGACAGAAGGCTCTCTATGCTTTTCTATCAACCAGTTGGTGTTCAAGACCTATGTGGTAATGGCTAGTAGCATGTGAAATTCAAAGCTAGCATGTGGTAACAATATAGGACCTAGTTAAGGTTCCTATGGTAGTGAATGACATCATGTTCTTTTAGTGGCAACAAATTTTATTTAGGGCTGACCTATTACATGTTTCATGTAATTTAAATTTAGGTCCACCTTATGTCATCCAAGTTAATTATAGACCCCTGGCCAAAATAGAAGAAATATAATGTAATAGACTAAATATATATTCATCAGTCAAGTGGATGCATAATGTGAAGTATAATTGAAGTGAAGGTGGTGAGTGAATATATAAGGAAAAAATTATGCTTTTTAATGTGAAGAATCTTAATCAATGTGTGGCATAATCCAAAGACCTAGAGAATTCTATTAGTGTCTAAATCAAGTTTAGATTGTTTGTAAGTTGTGCTATTAGCACCATGGGTTTGCAAGATTTATCATTATGTTACTGTAGGACTGGTGTTCTACTTGCATAGCAACTGATCCTCAATTTTTTGTAGTGGGGATTGGTTTCTTAGGTAGGTTGGTGCTTATAAGTACATTTGGGGATTGGTGTCTCTGATATGTTGGTGCCTACTTCATATTGTAACATTCACTCGTATATTTATGCATTATGAGGCTAGATTTGGATAGTAGATCTAAGAAGCTATTCTCACCATGGTTTTTCCAATCTTTGGTTTCCATGTAATCTGGTGTTCTATTGTGTGAATGTGTGCTCATGATTGTTGCTTGGTTAGTAGTAGTGAATATTCAAGTTTAATGTGAATTGATGTAAAATGTTTTTATATACTTGATCTACTAATTCACCCTTCCCCCCTCTCAATATATTGTATTTCCTTCAATTGGTATCAAATCCAATTTCATTTAAAGAAGTCTAATAGCTTGAGGTAGATCTGAGATGCAACACTTAATGGATAAAGAAGGATTGTCTACAAATAAAGAACCACTCTTTGATTGATCCAAATATACATTTTTTAAAGTTAGGATGGAAGTATACTTGATGGCTCTAGGTCTTAAAATTTTGATGTCAATTATAGAGGGATATGAGATCCTTAAAAATCCTCCAAGGGACTAGACCAAAAAGAAGGCTTGTGAAAATAATGCTAATGCAAGGAATTCCATTTTATGTGGATTGTATAATTTTGAATTTGAGAAAGTTATACAATGTAGGACAACAAAGGAAGTATAGGAAAATCACACACCATTTATGAAGGTGATGACAAGGTGAAAGAAGAAAAACTCCAAACTCATAGAGCTTAGTTTGAAATTTTGAAAATGAAAGAAGATGAAAGCATTCTCACATTCTTGCTCCAGGTTGATAGATTTTTCAACTCTATCAGAGGTTTTGGTGAGGAATTGAAAGAAAGCATGATTGTGAAAAAGGTACTCATATCTCTTCCTAGATGGTTTTATTCAAAAGTTTCTTTTGTCGAAGAAGCTAAAGATTTCTTGATGCTCTAAAAATGGTTGAATTACATATAATCTTGACTGCCTATGAGATGAGGTTTGGTAGTGAAAAATCAGTAAGGAAAGAGGTTGTATCTAGAGCATCCAAGAAGCAATTTGAACTAGATTATGATGTTGGACCAGTTCTAGGGGAGGCAAACTTTGTCGAAAATTAACTTTCAAATGTTTTAATTATGGTGAAGTAGCTAATTTTATGGTTAAGTTTCCTTATAAGGACTCTAATAATGTTGAGATTTTTTTTGGAAATAAATTATTTCATAGAGGAAATAACTCACTAAATTTTACAAAATTTGTTAAATCTTGATTCCCATTTATGGGTGGTGACTTAGAAAGATCTCCTTACCAATGAAGTTATAAGAAGAAAATATTATCATCACATATGGATGTTAGAAGATCTTTTTTCAATATATATATCCAAGAAAATGTTGGCTAGTGACCTTTAGCCTTTGAGACAAACCTAGAGAGAAAAACATAAAGGTAGATTTGTTAATCCTCTTGATAGTACTTTTCTAAATAATGAAGGAAGTAATATTACCACTTCTTTATTGAGTAGTTATGTTCAAACAACTCATTCATAAGATGAATGTATGAGAAGTGAGGATTTCTTAGCTACGAAATAAGCATTCATAGAAAAAATTTAAAAAGAAAGAGAATGTGTTAAAAGAGAATATTACCTTAGGGAAGGTTCCTATACCAAAGTAAGTTCTCTAACTATGGTTATAACTATAAAGTTTCAAAATAATCTAAAAAATAAGACATTTAGCCAACCAAGTAATTTTTTCTTATGTCTAGCTCCTCCCAATACCAATGCTAGGTTGCACATAGAATCTCATATGTTGATCTATCATCACAAAGCCTTCTACATATAGATTGAATGTTCAAAATCAAGAAGAATTGTAAAAATACATTTAATACCTAAGGATAGAGTTAGAAAGAATGGAGAATCCCATAGTTAACAATCCATCTGGGTATGTGTAGGATCATCATGGAAAAAATAGGCCCTTAAGTGACAATGAAAATTCAGAAAAATTAGAGTTAGGCAACTTGACGTAAAAAATTGAATAAGTTATCTATATTATTTCAAAAATATGTAAGAATACAATCCATAGAAAATTGAATGTAGTTTCTAAACTACTAGGTTTATTTAAAAAAAAAATCTATTTGGTGAAAATTTGAAATTTCAATGCAATAGAACTTAAATTTCAGGGAAAAAATAAGAAGTAGGTGTAAGTCTGACCACCCTAACCACAATAAAATGATAAGTTTTTTTTATAAGATTTTAGATACAAGTAGAGTACTCATGTCCTGATGTGATGCATATTTTTTTGTATTTTTTTTCCAAGTAAATGATTAATTATGATTTTTTTATTACAACTTTTCAAAAATATAAAAACTTGTATGTCGACCACCTTAACTTGGTCAAAACTTCATGAAATTCATTTTTTTTATCCTATAGTATGTGAAGCATAGAATGTGACATGTTTTAGATTCAAAAATGTGATACCGTTTGAAAGCTATAGATGTTTTTCAATCAGCCTATCAATCAAGACTTTAGTCAATTCAAATAGAAAATGAATAATAATTATTTATTAAATTCAAAGTAAAGCATAATTTATATTGGTGGAAATCTAAGAATATCCTTTAAAAACCCTTTTTGTTTCATTAATTTTGGGTAAAAAAAAGTTGTCAACCACATACCCTACACATACCCATCATATCGCCACTTTTTGACCCATCATGATCCTGCACATACCCATCTATCTTTGCCTCCACTTCTCAAACTTTTCCTAGTAGAAATATGAATTTACAAAATATCACTATAATTTCTATGAAAATACCAAATGATAAATATTATAACTTCTTTTGCACAATAGAGAATTATTCAAAAAATCATGTATTGTAGAAAAATGTATCCCTTTTACATTTTCACACTTAATTTGGAATTAGTATTAAGTTGGACTTAATTGTGCCTTATTTTTAGTGTTCTAAAGTGTACTCCTTTACACTTTCACACTTATTTAGGGCTGAGCTTTTAATTAATTGAGCTTAATTTTCCTTAATTGGACCCTTAATTCATTTACCAAGCCTATTTTATTACATTTTACGAAGAGGAAACTCGAAATTCATTAATTCCTTAACATAATACTTCTCATTGAGCAATGTGTGTCCTAGGGATAGAGACCTAGCACCCATTCACCCATGGGAAAATGGGTCCTCCCTTATACCTAGGACCTAAATTCAAATTATATTTTTGGGGGTATTTTAATGTTTTTAAATCTATATTAAGATGTCATCTTGTTGTATTTGAATTTTGAGAAATTAAGAATACATATTTATAAATACAAGGTTATTTTCTAAGTTTCACGTAGAGTTTTTAAACTAGAATTTTCAAGAGAGAATTTTCTATAACAATGTTGATAATCAAGAGCAATTCAAGACATTCAAGATAAAATTTATTGAAGATTTATTGCAGCAATTGAGATCCAATTATCACATCAAGGTCTTCTTGCATCATGCATGTTTTTGGAACTAATATTATGATATAGGTTTCATAATCCATTCAATCATTCAAAGCATTATTTCAAGCCAAGAGTTCAAGGTTCAAGATCCTCGTCCATTGAGGCTATTTCATGCAAGTTGTAGATTTACATTCCAAGGTTTATTCAAGGGTTTAGTGAGTTGTGACATTGAGTTTTTCATTCAACATTCCTTTCATGATATTTTATTTCATTTCAAGGTTTGATTACCAAAATAGGGTTTGACCAAGGTAAAGCACCATTCACCAAAAGAAAAGAAAAAATCCCTCTTGATTTGTGATTGCAGATTTAGGTGGAAGGAATCTTGAAGATCTCTTGAAGAGAAAAATTGAAGAAGTTGTCAAAGTTGCAAAACGTTTTCATAAAATTTGTAAGCTTTCATGGAAAATCACTTGCATAATTTATTTCCAGATATTTGAACCTAAAATTTGGAAAAATTGGAAGATTCAAATCTATAGAAGAGGCTCCCAAAAGTTGTAGAAAATCCTAACTCAAGACCCATCCACCCCTAGGAAAATGAGTCCAAGATCAACTTTAGAAATTGACTTTTGGTGAAAGGCACATTCAGATCTTCTTCTTTTTATCTTCATTTTCTTTTTTGGTTCTATTAGTATTGAGCTTAATCTTGTTGTTCCAAGTGTTAGATTGTAATTTGGTGTTGATTTACTATTTTTAGTTTTTCTCCCCAAAGTGGGGTTTGACTAAGACCCACATCCTGACACAAAAAGGAAATCTGTAGATTCACACTTTGATTTGATTCACCTAAGGGTTGAAAATGATTTAATTTTTTGGATCTCATTTCCTAATGAATTGAGGAATAATAGGTCCCTAGGAGGTTCATACCTCATATTTCATTCCCCAACCTATTTTCCCTTCATTTCACATCATATGCCCAAGTAAGTGCTTCAATATTTCAAAATGTACCCACAAATAATCCACAACCCCAAGTTAGTGTACCACAACAAAATCTATGGGGTTATAAAAAATTATGCAAACTATCAATAATATAATCCAAATGTGGGTGGTCAAGTAGGTGGGAAGAATCTTAATACACCAAGGGGTCAAAATGCTGGAATAAAAGAGAAACTAAAATAGATGAGGAACACACTTGCATGGAGGCATCATTCATACTATACAAGAAATCGAGGAGATCTAGACCATGTTCGCCTAGGAAAAAAGAATGCTAGGACACCTATTCTATGATATCAACTGATACATCCATTATGATATGAAAATATTATGACTTGTACACTTCTTCTGGTTTAAGAATTCAGGAATATGTCTTGCACATGACCTACGAGATATCTTGTGGAAATACCATGGACATTTCCTCAATCCTTTTGTTATCCATATAAGAGACCATGGTAGTATGGATATGTATTGTAGTGGCACATCACATTCAATCATTTATATTCTAGTAATGTTATTTAGAGACCTTACAGGACTTTACAACCTTAGATAGGCCTATCATGGTAGTTGGAGAGGATGCAAAGTGATTTATTTTTTGTTAGTTGCTATGAGTACATTGTGATTCCTTTCTATTATGACCAAGTGATGAGAGAATTGAGTTTCATTCAAGGGGTTCACATCCCTTGACCAACCTATCTCAGGTTGACTCACAATAATGCTAGGCCATAGGAATACCCCATTTTGTCATTGTAGACATCCCACTATGAAACTTAGACAATGAGATAAATATAGCTGTCCATTATTTGAGTTAGATGATGTTGAATCTAAAACTTCATGCATCAAGTGGTGAGAGAACAAACGTCAAGATCTTGTATTTCCTCCAAACATCCTACTGGTGATCTTGATTCATGATGTTGAGAGGCTGGTGAGGAGAAGAATGAAGATGATGATGGAGATGTAGGAAGATACAATGATGAGGAGGAAGATAAGAAGTCAACAATAATAGTAGTAGGTGGTCTAGAAGAGCAAGAGGAGGCTAGAGATGCACTTGAGGAGAGACCTAGGTCTCATCCTCACATATCATGAGCACAACATACTACACTTGAGATATCACACACCTATGGGAATGGGGAGATGAGTAGGTAATCAAATATTATGCTCCAACCTCCCAAGGGATTTCAAACATAGCAAACATATTTTCATATGAAGATCCCTATTGGAAAGCTAGCGATCTAGGTGATGTGATATGATATTCTGTTACTTTACTTTATAGTCTACTAGATTCTATATTTAAATTTACTTTACTGATATCTAATTTTATTCCACTTGTTTTTCTATTTTTGTAGTTGGCACCTAAGACTATCTTGACTTTATAGGTTGATTAATATTGAATATGGTTCCCGAGGTGCAACTACATTAGCTAATGCAAGTTGAGTATAAGCCATTATAGAGTAAATCACATAATTCTAAGGTTTTTGAGCCATATCATAACAAAAGGTTGTGCACAAGGATTTGAGAGCCAAATACGAGGAGTTGAGAGCCGAGAGAGCTTGAGCTCCTACCAGTAGTGAGATACAAGCATACTTTTTGGAGGAGCTCGATAGGGCACTAGCCAAGAGATATTGGTTCCAAGAGTAGCACACATCAACGATTGAGGCTAATATCAAGCTTAGAGGTGATCTTCAAGTTGTACTAGCATGAAGTAGCTATAGGATTCACTCATGATCTATAACCTCACATTGACCACCATTGCTAGGCCTTGAGGAGTCTAATAGCCATAGGCCCACAAGATGATGACACGATTTTTATATGATACACCATATTGTGTTCATGTGGTGATATGAGGATATATCTCAACATCATGACATATACATAAGCATCTTTTATTTTTTATCTTTTAGTATTACATGTGATCCTTAATTTATAACATGAATTACATTTCCATGTATAGAAAATTAAATATACTTGTTATCTACTAAACAATATTATGAAGATTATTTAATAAATACAACAATGACCTACCTGATATATATAAATGAATGGTTTGATCTAATTAAACAATTAAATAAAATTGTTTAATTAAATGCCATTTTTTATTAAGTGTACACATGTTAAACTAAATGCAACTATGATCTAATTTTATAATTAAATACTATAGTAATCTAATTAACATCCCACAAAATTTATTGAGTAGTATGGTAACAAGTAATAATCAAAATTAAGAAAAATAATCTAAAATCCAAGACACACCAATGTTTGTCATGAATGAAACAATATAACATTAAATATAAAAAACAAATCTATCTAATCTAATCTACATTCTTTAAATAACTATATACTATTCAAAGTCTAAAATAAATTTATGCATAGAATCTATGAAAATGCATAGAATATATGCAAATGAATAGAATTAATAGGTTCTTTAAGAGGCATACCTTCTACCATAGAAAAATTTTATGCATGTAATTCATAATATTTAATGATGACATAGGTTCCCAACCAATTCAGGCTAAAGTTTCCTTTTTCTCCTGCTACAACAATTATATTGTGTTCATTTTTATATAGCACCAAGACACCAATCTTAAATGAATGGGGGATAGCACATTTATTGTATTTACATTGGAGACCCTTATAAAAATCTTGAAGGTGTTTGAGAGCATGTATATGTTGTTCATCAAGCATCTCAACTTGTTCGATTTGTTTTTCTCTATAATGGGTATCATCTAGAATTTCATCAAGATAAATTCATAGTGAAGGAATTTCTAACTCCCAAGGCATAACAACATTAGTTCCATACACAATACTATATAGAGTAGTTCTTGTAGCCATAAAGAAACTTGTGTGATAATTCCACAATGTATAGGTGAGTTGAGTATGCCAATCCTTACCATATTTGTTGATAGTTTTTTGTAAATCTTGTTCAATTTTTTTTAGAGGCTTCCACTTGTCTATTTGATTGAAGATGATATGGTGTAGAAAAATGGTGTTGTATAAATTTTTTTAAGGAAATTATTCACTTCTTTATTTTTTAATATTGTACCATTATCCGAAATCTAAGTAGAAGGAAGACCTAATCTCGATATAATATTAACCAATATAAAGTGACAAATAACTTCAACTATCATGGAGCAAAGTAGAACCACTCTGACCCATTTTGTGAAGTAATATTTGTACCATCATAAATTGTCACCCTTGACAATTTCACTTTATGTTTTGTCCCCCCTTAAATTATTGGATCTAATTGAGTACTTAATTTCCTAAATTATGCATTTTATGGCCCATTTTTGACAATTTTCGAGGAATTGCAATTGGAAATGAAATGCATCTATCTAGTTCGTTGCCACGAACACTTAAAAAATACTTAAAATAGGGCAAGGAACTCATGACTTAGGTGTGACTATACCCCTATTTTCCCTCCAAATTCAAATATTATAGTTGTGGAAATTTAATATTTATAATTCAAGTGTCTAAAGTCGACCATCGATATTTAATTTTTGAGAAATTGAATAAATACCTATAAATACCTAGTTATTTCATCACTTGGAAATTAAGTGAAATTTATTGGAGAAATTATTGTAAAGATCATTATTGAGAAAGTCAAGAGTAGCATTTCAGAGCATTATTGCAAAAATTCAAGATCCTAACATCATGTACAATTCTATGTGAGTTTATTTGTGTTCATATTATCATTTCTTTGTGAAGGCTAACACTTTTGTAGGTCTCCAAGAAATTCAAGCATTCAAGAAATAAGTCAAAGAAAGATTCAATTCCTTGAGGTGATGTGGATGACTTCAATCTTTCAAGGAAGCCATTAAAGAGTGTTGAGTTGTAGAAATTTGTGATTTCATCATTCATCCCTTTCAATTATCTATTTATTATTGACATTGCCATTGTGGAAGTAGAAAAACTTACACATGTTTTGACTGAGGCAAGCCCCTAAATGGCCCAACATTTCCTCTCTTTTTGAATTTGTAGATCTCAGGTTTGAAGAGGATTGAAAGGATCTTGAAGAAAATTTATTCATTATTGCTTGAAACCCTACATCTTGTTAACCAGCTAAACCTTAATTACAAAAATATCTAATAGTGTTCCAAGAAATTTATAGGCAAGGATCTAAAGATCAAATCTAATATCAAAGGACTATGAAAATAGATCGAGAGAAGCATTAAAAGGACACTCATGCCTTGGGTGTCTATTTCCTCCATTTTAGTCCTCAAATTTGAATCATAGGTGCATGGTTTCCTTCTCTACTCATTTTTGTTGTCTAAATTTGTTTGTGATTATTTGTGTCTTCTGTATTTGCATTAGAATAGTAGATTGCACTATAACCCTAGCTACATCATTGCATTTCCTTCCTAAATTCATCCTAGATTTGGTCAAGGGATGGTTGACCCACCTTTTAGGTTGTAATTCTATCACATACCTTATCAAATCCATCAAACCCAACTAACCATAAATCCTTAACAAATAAATGGGCATGTGCAAGATCATGATGGGCCAAAAAGTGGTGATATGATGGGTATGTGTAGGGTATGTGGCTGACGACTTTTTTTTACCCAAACTTGATTAAACGAAAAGGGTTTTTAAAGGAGATTCTCAGCTTTCCTCCAATATAAATTATGTTTTACCTTGAATTTAATAAATAATTATTATTCATTTTCTATTTGAATTACAACTAAAGTCCTGATTGATAGGATGATTGAAAAACATCTATAGCTTTCAAATGGTATCACATTTTCTGAATCTAAAACATGTGTCACATTCTATGCTTCGCATACTATAGGATTAAAAAAGAAAAAAATGAATTTCATGAAGTTTTGACCAAGTTAAGGTGGTCAAACATACTTTTTTTATATTTTTTAAAAGTTGTAATAAAAAATTCATAATTAATTATTTACTTGGAAAAAAATTACAAAAAAATGTGCATCACATCTGGACATTAGTCCTCTACTTATATCTAAAATATTATAAAAAAATATTATCATTTTATTGTGGTTAGGGTGGTCAGATAGACACCTACTTTTTATTTTTTCCTTGAAATTAAAGTACTATTGCATTGAAATTTCAAATTTTCACCAAATAGATTTTTATTTTTTTAAATAAACCTAGTAGTTTAGAAACCACATTTAGCTTGCTACAGATTCTATTCTTACATATTTTTGAAATAATATTGATAACTTATTCAATTTTTTACGTCAAGTTGCCTAACTCTGATTTTTCTAAATTTTTTGCCACTTAAGGGCCTATTTTTTCCATGATGATCCTGAACATACCCAAATGAAACATCTTGAAAAAGTGCCCAAACCCTAAAGTGAAATCTTAGGGTATTACTTTTCCCATGTTTCATTTTGGTAAACCCGACATCTTAACATTGTGTACCCTATAAAATTTGAAGCATTTCTCCCTAGATCTCATTTTTGCATATCATTGTTTTGCATTTCTCATGTCTAGGGTTTAATTTTTGCATCATAAAAGGTCATAAAAATTCAAACAAAAAAAAAATCATATTGGATTAAAGGTTAAAATAGGGTTGTTTTAGTCATCTTTGATAAGATTTACATTCAAATTGCATAAATTACATCATAATTTTATGAAATTGTTCATTGCATTCAAAGTTTTATTTTTCATTTAGGTCAAAAAAGAAAGAAAGATACAAAGTTTTGTTTCAAAATTACATCAAATTATCATTTATTAGGAATTTTCATCTTGGAATTAGTCAATCATTACATATTGCATCTAAAAAATTCCTTCAAAATTTGTCATTCATTGTTCACGGATTTGAACACTTGCATTTTCCATTTCCATAGTTATATAATCATAAAAATCTAAAAAAATATATATTGTCAAACCTATTTGTGCACTGAATTGGGAACCTTAAATTGTAAAAAACACAATCACACTTTGAATTTCTAGTCACCCTATCTAGGGCATAGATGTCTTGGGCACCTTTATCCTATATTTTTTGGTTGAAATTTGAATCAAAACATTGTTTCTATGTTCTCTATTGGATTCTATCCTTAAATTAGAAAAATATGAAAAATAATTCACTATCAGGCATGTTTGCACACATATCTAGGAACCCTGAATAGTACCCTAAACAATCAAACTTTTAATTTTTTGAAACCCTATCTAGGACATAGGTGCCCTAGGCACCTCTATCCTACTTTTTTGAGCCTAGATTTCTATGAAAAAGTTATCTTAGTTTCCTCTGTCTAGACTTGGTGTCTATTTTATAATATATTTACAAAACTATATATTTTTGATCATTTGATCCATAAGGAAAGAAGAAACATGTTTCCTTTTAAAAAATGTGGTTTTCATATGGTAACACATTTCTTATATGGTTGTAATCTCCCTACCTATGAGCACAATCTAAGGAAGCAAAATGAAATCATTGATAAGCATGTTAGTCATTCTTCCAAAATCTCTCCTAATTGTGAAAGTATCTTGGCACAAGAGAATGAAATCATTGACACATTTCTTAATATAATTTTTCTTAATATTCATTCATCTCCTAATATCTCTCCCACATGTGAGAATGTTTTGGTGCAAGAAGATACAATCATCGACAGTCATGACAATCATAGTTCTTCTTCTCTCGATACCTCAACTTCTTGTGAAGAAGGTATCTTGGTGCTAGAGGATCCAATCATTAAGCATAATGAGCATCCTATTTATTTCTCTGCCCCTACCTCCCTTACTTGGGAATATATTCTGGGAAAGAGGATGAAATATTTGATGCACTTATTTCAAAATATAGCAAGATTTCTTTCTTATATGAATATTCTAAGGTCACCTCAGATTCCCCCTCAATAGAAGATCATCAACAAGAAGTTAAATTCATTGATGTTATGAACACATGGGTGACTATTAGGTCTCCTTTGATTATTGATTCTCCTAAAACTCCTAAGTCACCTCACATTATAGGACCTCTTAAACCTATAGGTTCTATCTTAAACTTCACAAAACAACTCACTAGTAATCATGTGTTGCAACAACAAAGTTATCATACTATAGCTCATAGATATAACACTAGAAAAATTAAGTAACAAAAAAAAAACCAAATTCCATCCCATTTCCTCAACTATATCTCCCACCCACACCTAATATCTTGTAGAATAGTGGTACAAAATTTGTTCTTGTTGAGCAACTTCATAACACTCCTAATAAGATATCCTTTTGGGATTTAATTGAAACACCACTTTCTTATCATGGAATGCTTCAAAAGGATTTGAAAAATGTTGCTATCCTTCCTAGTGTGCAACCAAATGGTGTGGAAACTTTGATTGAGAATATGAATCAACCTAATTTTAAAATTGTCTTTCATCAAAATGAGTTACCCCCTTTAGAAATGCAAAAAAAAAATGGTTCTTTGATGATAATGGCTATTATTAATAGGGTGGGGACTAGACATACCCTTATTGACAATGGTTCAGGGATTAATGTTTGTAGTGTAAATATTTTGGATAAAATTAAAGTAGACAAAAATTTAATTCAACCCATTAATTTATCGAAGGTTTTGATAATGTGGGAAGACAACCATTTGGTGTGATAATGTTGTTGATTAAAGTTTGAAAGGTTGTGTTGCAAACACCCATCCATATTATGCCCCATGATCTTTCATATAATCTTCTCTTGGGTAGACTATGGATTCATGAAATGAAGGGAGTTCATTCAACACTTCATCATTCAATTAAATACATATACAAGAATAAGGTTTAAATCATAAAAGTTGATCCTGAGTTTGAATTTTTCTTACAAACTAAGACAAGAATTATGAATCCTCTTAGAACATTGACACCAACTACAAAAGTGGAACCTTTACAAGTTGAGGATAAATATAATGGTCTTTAAACTATGACAAAGTTGTTGGATGATGATTGTGGTTCATTAGATTTTACACCTACATTCATGGGAGAATACAAGATTACACATAAATTAGAAAAAGAGAAAGAAGTTGAAATGGTATCAATAAAATATATCATTGAATCATCACAAACATCCATAATTTCTAACAAAGAGGAAAACAAGAATTACACATCCACTTATTATGAAGATGATCACAAAAAACTACTTTCTTCGAAAAAATAGAAGCCATTTATCGAAGAGGTTATGAAATTTTAAAACAACTTAACTATAATGAAAAAGGGTGTGGTGTTAGAGAGCATGGAATTCATGTTCCTATAGAGTCTGATACACAAGAAACAACAAGATTTATTGGCTATTATACTTCAAAAATAACAAAAACATAAAAAATATTTTCACTTAATCGATAAAATTAGTTGTTGCTCCTTGTCATGTGGTAGTTGTAGTATCACACAATGCTCACTACCATTCATGGGGTTATAAACGTGGCTTTATACAATCATATTTCATTTTTCAAGGATCATCATACCATCATCCATCTAAGCTCATATTTTTCCCTTCACTTGGGGGGGGGGGGGGGGGGAGGGGTTAGGTAGCCTTGTCCTACGTGCATTCCTTCTAGCAAGGGATCCCTCTTTATCTCCTTAAAATGTTAGTGTAGAAAGTACACTAACATTTTAAGGGGGGCATATATTCCACTAATCATTGTTTGCATTGGAATGGTTCCTTATTAGTGATAATAGCATATATCTCATAGGAACTGTATCCTTTTCAATAAAATTGTGGCCTTCTTGATCTATGTGAATGTCTCTTTGGTGGTGATATTAGATTTGATATCCCTCAAGAGTGTAACCTTTCTTGGCATATGAAATTCCCCTTGGTGGTAATGCTATTAATATTATTCCATAAGGTGTGAATTTAAATTTCTATGACTTGTCCTCTCTTGGTGGTGATGTCATGTGTGATATCCCCTAAGGTGTGACCGTTCATGTATGAAACAAAGCCCCTTTGTTATTCATCCCTTGTGATGGTATTGATCTACAACATCCCTTGAGTTTTTAGCCTTATAATATTGTCATTTGTGAACCCCCTGAGGTGAGTTTCATGCACACCTTGAGATGAGTATTATGCACCCCCTATGGTGAGCTTGGAATTTGTGCTTCACTTTGTTCATGGGAGTTGAACTTAGTCTAGCATTGGCATAGAATTTTGATCATTTTGTGGAACCTTATCAAGGTTATCAAGGATTATAACTCTTGGTATGGTTATGAGTACACACTTAGTGAAAAATGGTCCTCACTAGACCTAGTGTGTTTCTCATATTTCTACCTTGTCTTGGGGGCTCATCTAGTGAAAATCAATCCTCACTAGCTCGTGTTCTTTTCAGTTTGTGATTCATCTAGCAAATATTAGAATTTTTTTTGGTGTGAGTCATGAACACTCCTAACATGGAAACCTAGCATAATACACCTTTCTTTCTAGTGGATCCATGTGTTTCATGAGTGGTGTGGCATAACACAACTTTCTAGTCCTCATTTGAGCTAATATTTATTCAATGAATGATATTTGATATTTGATATAATTTAAGACCAAGGTCTCTTCTCCTTACTGACTCAAATATTTAGCACTAACCTTATGTTTGTTGTATGCATTTTTGTGTGTGTCATCTTCATGTTTACATCATGTTTACATTGTTTTTATTTCCATTTCATTGTCATCTTTATGATCAATGTGTTTTCATCATGAATGTTTTGTGTTTTCTGATATTGCATTTTAGTGTATGTCTTCTTGTCACATATCATTCATACGTGTGTTCCTTTGTTCTTATGTTAGTTTTCCATTGGATCTTGGATCTTGGGGGCTTGTGTACTCCCCCTTTATCCTTAGTCATCCTATCTATTCAACATTTGTACAATTGGACCCCTCTTGACACATTTTCTAATTTAGTGTGAGTTTGAGCATAACTTCATACTCTCACTAAAGTGGGGGCTAAATGTACCATCATACATTGTCACCCTTGATGAAATTTCAGTTTATGGTTTGTCCCCCCTTTAGTTATTAAACCTAATAAAGTATTTAATTTCAATTATGCATTCTATGGCCTATTTTTGAGAAGTTTTTAGGAATTACAACCGAAAATCAAATGCATCTATCGAAGACCTTGCCCCTAACACTTAAAATCCTTAAAAATAGGGAAAGGAAACTCTTGATCTTGGCATAAGAGTCCCATTATTTTCCCTCCAAATTAATATATGTTAGTTTTGGCAATTTAATATTTGTAATTCAAGTGTCTAAAGTTGGACACCAGGATTTAATTTTCAAGAAATTCAATAAATGCCTATAAATACCTAGTTATTGCATCATTTGAACATTAAGTGAAATTTATTGGAGAAACTATTGTCAAGAGAATTATTGAGAAAGTCAAGAGCAACATTTAAGAGCATTATTATAGCAATTCAATGTCCTAACATCATGTCTAATTCTATTCAAGTTTATGTTTCCATGTTATCATTGTTTTGTGAAGGCTAACACTTTTGTAGGTCTCCAAGCAAGTCAATAAATCAATAAATCAAGAAAACAAAGATCCAAGTCCTTGAGGTGATGTGCATGACTTCAGTCCTTCAAGGAATTCATTTAAGGGTGGTAAGTTGCAGCAATTTGTGATTTCATCATTCCTCCCTTTCAATTATCCATTTATTATTGACATTTACATTGTGGAAGTGGAAACACTTGCACAGGTTTTGAGTGAGGAAAGCCCTTAAATGGCCCAACATTTCCTTTCTTTATGAATGTACAGATCTCAGGTTTGAAGAGGATAGATCTTGAAGAAAATTTATTCATTATTACATTCAAAATCCTACATCTTTTCAACCCATAAAAACTAATTACATAAATATCTAACAAATTTTCAATCTATATTTATAGGTAGGGATTTTAAGCTCAGATCTGACATAAGAGGGCTATGAATATAGATTTGGAAAATAATTACAAGGAAACTCACACCTTGGGCATTTGTGACCTCCATTTTTTTCCTCAAATTTGAATTGCAGGTGGATGATGTCTTTCTCTGCTCATTTTTGTTGTATAAATCTTTCTGTATTTTTTTGTCTTTTGTATTTGTATCAAAATAGTTGATTGCACTATTACACTAGTTAGATCATTGTATTTCCTTCCTAAATTCATCCTATATCTAGTCAAGGGTTGGTTGAATCACCTTCCAGGTTGCAATTCTATCGCATACCTTATCAAATCCATCAAACCCTCACCAAGAAATATTTAATGAATGAATGAGAACATCTTAAAAACATGCATAAACCCTAGGGTTAAATCTTAGGGGTTTCAATTTTTCTATGTTTCAATATTTATCTACAACAATAAAATTATGTCCTTAAGATGAAGGAGACAAAATTTTTACCAATGAAATCCAAGCTCCGCATAGAAAGTGACTAAATGGAATCTTGAGCATGAAGTTTGTGGGTAGGAGAATGAATCAAGTTGTTTTTGATTAAGGAACAAACAGGTTTTAAAGGGACCCCGAAACCCTTAACAGTCAACAAGAGAAAGATACAACATTAAAAGGACCCAAAAAAAAAAAAGCAGCTACCAACAAAGATGAGAACAATAAACAACCCAGGGCAGCATAACAAAAGCCAACAAAAAGCCACTAGAAGTCCAACAACTAGGGTATATGCCTGAGGATCTTCGTCGCCTCCTGCTCAAGTTTGTTCATGTTTATAGCAGCTTTCTTAATTTCCTGAATATTCACAAGAGCCTGGTCAACTTTCCTCTTCAGGTTCACTCTGGTTTTGTTACTCGGCCCACCTCCTTGCACTTGGCTTTCCTCTTTCTCAGCATCAACATACAATGTCGTTCTGACCTGATACTTGCATTTTCCGAAATTTCAACCATCATATTCATGGTCTTTTCCATTGATTTTAAAATTTTGTGGCTCATCTCCAACACCTTATGGATAGAATCTTTAATGTTCCTCATGTTTTCCTCCATATCAAAAAGGTTGCCATCATGGTTACTTTTAAAATGTTGCAAATCCTCAATAGTTTTCTTAAGGAACTCCACCATATATTTCTTTTCTTCAATAGTCCACAAATTAGTGGCCTTAACACTTTCTCTATTATTACTGTCATTCTTATCAACCTTATCCATTTTGTTGTTCATAGCCCTCTGATTCAGCTTAAGTTCCTTAATGAGAATGAATTAAATTGTTATGTTGTTGATATTTAGGATATTTATTAATAAAGGAAAAATAATATTTCTCCATATTCCACCCATAATTTCTAGTGTGAATAAGTTTTGAACCAAATATCCTCCACAAGCCCCTAAATGGTCTTCTGTGAGATCAATAGGGATCTCTAGTTTACTAAGGTAATAGAGAAGGAGACTATTATATGCCCTTCAGTATAACACATTAGCTAATATTATATATCATGCTACAACATTTTAAATATGAGCTCGAGTGTTTTTCATATTTGAATTAGGAAAGGTACCGTCATGCAAATATTAAAATATGTGGGAGTATCATTCATTTGAGTTAATCCTATAACAAACTATCTTATTATTATTATTTGTTCCTATTAGTGGTGATGTTAGATTATAAATAGTAAATTTAAAATCCATAGATGAATCATTGATGGATATAAGGGAGGTAATTCTCACTATTGCATTTACATGTTGATTATCCTTCTGTGGAATATTGTCAATAGTATATGAGGAAAAATGTTTTAATGTTGCTAAAAATAGATCATGATATTATAATATTTTATCAAATTTTTCTTGATATGATCCATTAATTTGTTTGACGATTAATTTAGAATCTCCAAATATGTGAAGGTGTTTGATATTAAGAGACAATGTTGCATGTAAACCAATGATAAGAACTTCATATTTCATGATGTTATTTGTGCATAGGAAATTGAGATGGTAGGATAAAATAATTAGCTTACTTGAAGGAGGTAATAGTATAACCCCATAATTGGAGCTAGTTGGACACTTAGAACTATCAAAACATAAATCCCATGTTTTGACTTCTTCTAATCATAAGACATGCTCATTGGGAAATTATTGTTGGTTTGGTAAATCTAATGGTGAAGGAGATTTAGCTAAATGATCGATCAATGCTTGAATTTTAATGTCCTTTTGCGAGAAAAATTTAAGATAAAATTTAATTAACAACATTACCCATTTGGCCAAGTGTCTAGATAAATCCATTTTGGGGAAAATATTTTTTGATGGATCAAACTTTGTAACAAAATGGACTTCAACATTTAACAAATAATATCTCAACTTATTTGCAACAATTAAAAGAGCCAAGAATATTTTTCTATATTTGTATATAATGTTTCATAATCAATAAATATTTGAGTAATTAAGTAGACACGACATTCTTTAACATTAATTTATTTTTGTGATAACAACATAGTGAAATCCTTAAATGAGGTAGACGTGTAAAGAATAAAAGGACATCCTTAAATAGATACTTGTAAAATAGGAGGATTAGCCAAATACTATTTTAAGTTCTTAAAGGCTTTTTGGAAATCTTAATTCTATTTAGAATGAGACTCTTTCTTAAGTAATTGAGTAAAGGGAAGTGATTGGTCTACCAAAGATGTAACAAAATGATAGATAGCTTGAATCATTCCTTGTAAGCTATGAAGTTGAGAAATATTTTAGGAGGTGACATGTTTATTATAGCATTGAATTTCTTTGTTTCCACAACAATACCTCAATGTGACACAATAAAGCCTAAACTATCGACAAAAAATACACAGTTTTTGGATCTAGCCACATGTTATACTTAAATTCACTCAAAGATTTGATAGAGAATTTTTAAATGATCTTGATGTGATATAGTTTTAGCCAAGATATCATTGAAATAATCCTCTAAAATTTTATTAATAAATCATGTAATATAAAATTGTCATAACCATTTGGTATGTTGCTCCAACAATTTTCAATCCACAAAGAATGACAACCCAACAAAATATTTCCCAAGTTATAATAAAAGTAGTTTTATATTGGTCTTGAGTATTGATAAAAAAAATTATTGTATTGAAAAAATCCATCCATAAATGATAATGAAGTATATCATATGGTTGAATCAACAATCATGTCTATGTTAGAAAGGGGTAAATCATATTTCAAATATTATTTATTAACATCATGAAAATCCATACACATTTGAATGCTATTATCTGATTTTGTGACAACTACTATGTTTGATATCTAAGATAAATAATTGATAGGGTGGATGAAACTAGCTTATAAGAGTTCTTCAAATCTTAGCCTTAAATAACAAAGTCACTTTGGGATTAATTTTACAAAAAAATTCTTAGGTTTAGCATCATCTTCTAGAAAAAAACGTTATGCTTACCACCTTAGCATCTATACCAACCATATATTAATAAGACAAAGAAAATAATTTAGAAAATTCATGCAAGAACATAATATGCTCTTGTTGTTCATTTGATTCAAGATATTTTCTAATTAAAATTACCTTTTTTGCATTATATGGGTCCATTAAGATGTCAATAGTATCTCGTACAAGTAGTGTACTATAGTTTTGAATATTAGGAAAATTTTGCAGTATGTCTTGATAGTCTATTATATCATCTAGTATCCAATTTTCTTTCTTAAAATATGTTTTAGTATTTAGCAAATGGGGAAATCCATGATCATTGTGATAAGTAGGTAAGTTTTCATAAGCTCCCAAATATTCTACCAAGGACTCATTGTTTTGAAACATATCCAATGATATGTTTTTACTTGTTTGACTTATCAATTCAAGATGAACCAAACTGAGTAACACCTTAGGAGGGTCTTACATTATTGTGTTTACATTAAGTTAAGGTCTTGAATATTTTGTGGGTTTTGAAGGATATAAAAAAAAAATGAACACACCTAGATATTGAGATTGGGGGGTTGAATCAATATATATCAAAACTTAAACCCTTCAGATCTTAAACCCTTTAGTAATGTAAAATTTCAAGTTATTGATGAAATCAATAACCCATAGCAAGATTAACAACACTTAATCAAATCAACAAAAATGAAAGATAAGACAATGAAAACACATGCACAAGATAACACTAGATTTATGTGGAAAACCCAAGAAGGGAAAAACCATGGTGATAGTTAACTCATAATATATGAAGCTCAATGAATACAAAAAATACAATATTGTTTAAGGCTCACTACCTATGAACTTATAGGCTAAGGCACACAACCTTATGACAAGATACAAAGAAATTGTAGTACTGAGATGCACAACCTCAAGGAAAGAAACAAATTACAAGGACCTGATAAGATTCACTATCTCATAGTAGGATATATGATGATTTAGGAATTAAAACAATTGACAACAATACACTCTAATGAATGATGCATTCAATCTCATTTCCATTTTATTTCCATGAGTCACTACTTCAATTTTTATTTGCAAATATCCACACTCACACCCATATTGCAACTAAAATTTTCTTGTATTTATATCCTCAACAAGATGTCAAAACATCACTTAGGTTGGCCAGGAAGAATACAAACAATTATTTCAACAAGTTGGAAAAAAAAAACATAATGTAGTCCTATCCAGAAGATGGAGAGGACCAAAAGAAGTCTTATTACATCTTCCAATGTGATCCCAAACAACTCATGCATGTTGGCCACATCAACCCAAGTGAGCAACATGAAAACATGAAGGACAATACTAGTCGGCCTAAAAAACACACTTGTAATTGAATTTACTAAATGTAGTTCTCAACAAGGAAGGACATAAATTGAATGTATCTTAACATAGCTTCATATGCTAGCATAGATCCCCAAGAAAATGATGCAAGAAATATAACAAGACATGTCATCCAAATATCCACAAATTTCCTAGAAAACTAACTCAAAATAATATGTGGCATCAAAGAGATCAACCAATGATGTGTAGACCAAAAATAGATGTTCCATGAACATCCAACAACACTTCTAGACACTTCTTTCATACCATCATGCCACAAACAACCACCACAATCCAAATAGAAGTAGAATACTTCAACCAAGAAACACAAAAGATATTGCCAAGAGATAGAACACTAAGAGACCAACTTATAGAAAATACCTTTACATGAAAATTGAACTAAGAAAATGCACAATCACTAAGAGCACATCCACCAAGCTGCAAGAGCAAAAAAATCAATACAGAGAAATATGAAGAATTTTCTAGATCAATCCAAACAACAAGCAAAACTACTAATACATTGTAAATACCTAAAACCTCCTCAACAACATAGGTGACCTAAAAAGATAGGATTACAACATTGACATATCACAAACACTAAATCTCGAGATTAAAGGCCATATCTTCAACAACAAAGGAATACAAAGTATTCTCCCAAATATTCTTCCAAGCAACATTCTATAGCATAACCTTTCACCAACATGTGAAGACCAGAACTTCCTTTCAACAAAAAATACTTCCGTAGGAACAACATGAGGGAGCATACAACATACTAGAGACCATCATCATCATCTCTCCACCATTAGCGTTACTTCTAATCCTCATCTTAATATATCATCATGATATCACTTCTTCTATCAACAACCATACTTCATTCATCTTTAATTTTCATCAAACCAAGGCATGACATCCAACCATGAACATTAGCAACTCTATTGTTAGCACAACATCAATAAAAATAATAATTGAGTGTTGACATCAATGAAAACCAATGCCAACAATCTCCCCCTTTGACATTGATGGAAACACACACTTTCTCATTCTCCCTCTTTGACATCAAGGACAAAGGGAAAAAATATAATCATTTGAATTATCAATACATTCTCTCTTTGGACAACAACACTTCTTATTCAAAAATATATACATGCTCAATAAATACACATCTTCTTCAAGAAATCATACCATCTCCCCCTATTAGCGACAACCAACTACCTACTCCCCCTAAGAGGTAGTGCACATAAATCTAGGAGAAAAGGATATGGCATGATTTCTCCCCTGGATAGATAAAGGGCAATAAGCCCTAACTTCCATCAAAGATACTAAAAACTATACTTTGAAAGTGCCTTAGTGGAGATATCTACAATCTGATGCTTAGTGGGCACATACTCCATTTTGACTTCTTTCTCTACAATATTCTCCCTTAGAAAGTGATATTAGATTGAAATGTGATTGATTCTTGAATGCATCAATAGATTCTTGGAAATTTTAATTGCACTAGTATTATCACACAATATTAGGTTCATAATAAACCACCTTTATATCCTTCAAGGTCTACTTCATCCAAAGCATTTGGGTGTATCAGGATGTTGCAACAATATACTCAACTCTGTTGTGGATAAGGACACTAAGCCCTACTTTATAATGACCCAAGAGACTAATTTGTCTCCTAGTAAAAATGTACTTCTTGTTGGTTCCCAAATCAATAGATGTAATTGTTGATGATGATTTTACTCACAAAAAATAGGGCGAATAAATTCTTCACAGACAAGACCACAAAGATCCTATCCTTCTTGAAAGATATGGAACAAAGACAACCTAAAGGGGAACTCTACTTTAATAGGAAAATATTGGCTTTAGTTCAATCCCAACTCTCCGATAACCAGGTCATGATTGCACTAGGGTCACTCTTGGGTACTGACATGATATTTACTATTAATCTCAAAGGGACTACAATTTTGAATTAAATATTTTAGGCATTGGATTTTCAATTGAATCATAAATTCAAGCATCATGAAATAGAAAGATTTGTAGTAATATTTCATTAACATCACAAAGTCTTTGCTATCACTTAAGTAGATTTAGCATTAAGCATTCAACAATTTTATGGAAAACAAAATATTTTCAATAAAATTTCATCCATTCATTCAAATTTTGGAACATTTTCAAGAATTTAAACATATACTCTAAAATAAAGCATAAAAAATACTAAAAATTAAAATTTTCTCCCAATTATTCTCCATGGATGCCTCAAAGAATGAATTAAAATAAAGCAATCTAATTTATACTTCACCATATTGCTTCACAACTGTTAAATAGGCGCAGGACAACTAAGAGGAGGGGGGGGGGTGAATCAATTGTCACACAATTGAAACTTAAAACTTCAACACTTATTAATTCCACAACCACACTATTTTGTTATTTAGTAAGAGCATGAAACACAAATGACAAAAAGTAAATCAACACAATGAAAACCATATTTTTACATGGAAAACCCAATGAGGGAAAAACCATGGTGAGGGTTAACTCACAATATAGAGATTATTAAAGGCTCACTACCCAGAAGAGGACTCACTATCTGAATACAAAGGCTCACTGTCCAATAGGGAGGCTCACTGCCTACATATACAAAAGACAACAAAAGATCCACCACAATAATTAATGCACATTTGAGGATTGCGAAAACCTTGAGCTCACTGCCTTCGACACACTGAAAAATTGTTATCAAAACTCTCACACAAACTTCTACTCTTATGATTTGTAATGCCCACCATGCTAACCCTAGAGAATGACACACACATAACGGAAGCGAACGATTTTTTTTTTTAAAGGTGTAATTAAACAAGTAAACTAAACTAAACTAACACATACATTCTCTAAGGTACGTGACGACACTTACTTACAATACCCATTACTAACAAAAGTTACTAAACATAACTTATATTTATTACTCATGAATTAAAGATCATACATCCAAAACATTAAATACATCATTTAAGCTAAAAAGTACAATAATGATCCATTCACACATTGCATTTATTTAATATTACAATTACGATTCCCATTTCCAAATGAGATAGTTTATACAAAAGTGCTACAATTACAATATTACAAAGATTCTCCTCGGGTACAATTGAGGAGTAATACAATTACAAGGTATCCAACATATACAAGTGAGAACATGAAGGAGTTACAAATCCACTGGTACACATGAGCTCTCCAATAGGAAGTACCCACCATCACAAACTAGAACTAGGGACCCAATGGTGTAAGGTGCACATTCCACTCAACCAAGTGGTACCCAAAGGACCACCCCCCGTGCCAAGAGATAGTAAAAGAGCTTCCTAGGAAAAACCTACAACCTCTAGACATAGGAAATTTACAATACTAAAATACACAAGTACAATATACTAACATGATGGTTACAATGGTTCCAGAGTATAATGATCAACTACACAATACAACAGACTAACTGATGGTTGTCATAGGAGGAGTGTCATCACAAAGTTGCATGGGCTACCCTAGCGAATATTTCTAGGATTCGGCCCCCATCTTGGGTTACCCTAGCAACCTCTTATGAAACCTAGCCCCACATGCAATTCAATGCGAAATCAATTATTTTTCAAAGAGACAAGATATCAATCTTGCCATTTCAGGCCTTCTCATCTCATCCCAAGTCTATAATATCCCTTGAGTTCATGAGTGAGGCAATTATAATAAGTTAAGTGATTAAACTACCCTTTTCCCCTAACATTTTTATTTAGTTTTCACTAATTAAATTAACTCTACATGAGTTACCCAAACACCACTTTGTGTGTCGGCCCCCATGAAAAGCCACTCCCCTATTAACAACCTAAGGAACAAATCCCACTAACATTGAGTAAACTAGGTGCACATAACCAATTACAATTACCAACACAACAATAATTATACGACACAACCTATTCACATAACCAGGTCCAACTAAAACATATCTTGTGCACTACCCATGTTAAACAATAACAATCACGTGAGACACAACATCATCTCAAGAAAACACATCTGGAAGACTTACAAAATCAAAGACCCCCAATTTTTACAAACAACCAGAATAAAAGAAATCATAACCTTTAAAACAATTTTAGGAAAAATATTAATCTAACTTTAGGATTTCTTAAATCCAAATGAAGCAATAACATATTGCACAAAATTAATCAATTAATTTATAACTCCATTTACACCAAGAAATAAGAAATTAAAGCTAGTTGTTTTTTTCTTCAAGTTTCTCAATAACATCTAATGATAAAAATCATTTTAAAAATAAAATAAAATCATTTTATTATAAAATAAATATTTGCAACTTTAATAATAAAACAATCTTAAGAAAATTATATTTAAATATAATATAAATTAAACATATATATATATATATATATATATAATTATATACTTTATGTATATACAATTATATATACATATTTAAATATATAAATATCATTTAAATATATGTATACAAAATCAATTTAAATTCCCAAATCATTTAAATAAATAATATCTAATTATTTAAAATATATAATATATTTATTATATATATAATATAATGTATATTAAGTATATATTAAATAATAATAAAAAAAAATATAATGTAATATATATATTATAAATATAAAAACAACAAAGAAATTTTATTAAAAACAAATCCCCTCATTAGGGCAGTGGGATTTAGCCTGGTCGCACTCACTGGTGGAGGTTGTAATCAAGCCATGGGACAACGCTCTCACAAGATGTGGGGAGCCCCTCGCCACAACAACGCACACTCTCCATGGTATGCTATGGCAACCATACACCGGTGGCCCTCGCCATTTTAATTTTAATTTATTTTATTTTTGAATCAAAATTTCCCCTATATAAAACAACTATTTCCATATGGGATTTTTATTTTTTATAAATTCTCATTTTCACAGAGATAAAATTTCAACAACATATGAATTTTATTTTAAAAAAATTCAAATACAATTGCTAAAAGGGTAATTTAAAGATGAAATTTTTTCTTATAGAAAATTTGACAATTTTTCCAAAGGTTTTAATTTTCCCAAATTTTACAGAGAGGAATTCCATTTCCACAAATTCTTCAAAGAACCACAATTTTCTCAAATTTAACAAAGTTTTCTAAACTCATTTCTACAAGAGGGTTTGCAAAATCATCCTGATGTTTTTCTATTTGAATTTTCTATTGTCACAAATTGATTCTTCTCTACAGAAGATCCATATTTTCATAATTTTCCTACAAAGATTTTCAAAAATTCAATGTTTAATTCTTTCAAAATTTAAAATCAAACTTCTAAAACAATAAAGCAATAAAGAACCTATTTTTGAAGTCTAAAGAAAAGAAATTAAAGTTGAGAGCTCTCAAGAAAAACCAATCTTCCAGAACCTCTTCCAAAATCTCCACTTCCAAACCAAAAATGTCAAATTATAGAGCCAAATCTTTCTCCATTTTAACAACCCAAATTTCTCCAAAAAATAAAATATCCTCCCATTAATTTTTCAACACTTAGTTAAAATTTTAAAATATCTCTTTCAACCACCATAGTTATTACCTCTTATGCATTCAAAATTATTTTTTGCTTTTAAATAATTTAAAACACAATTTAATTTTCAAATAAATTTAAATCACTTAATCTATGCACTTTACAAAACAACTTTAATTATTTATTTTATTGAATCAACAACTTTAATTTTATTAATTAATTTATCCATTTAATAAGATAAATTTATTCAATAAATTAAATTACCTTACCAATTGAATAAAATAAAATAAATTAAATTAAATAACAATTTTAATCTAAAATACATAAATTAACATTTACAACCACTTAAATATTAATTTTCACATATAATTCCCATCGATAATAAATTATCGAAACATCAAAAAGGACATGACTCAATAATAAACCAGACACAAACTGACGACACACTATGATAGGGTTGTGGTTTGACAAGGGAACCCTGTTACTATCTCTCAATGAACAATACCATTGGGATATGGACACGCTCAGACCTGTGAAGCCAGGTGGAGATGATGTCTTGTACTTGCAATCCTGCAACCAAGAAAAATGTCATAAATGTATAAAAATAAAATAACAGTCACACTGTAAAGAGAAATCGCGGAATCACACGACCCTCACAAGTGAGTGATGTAATCCCGTCCCCTTCACCAATACAATCACATCAAGACTAATGAAATTAAAGTATTATAAATGAATAGATGAGTATATATCAATATTAATAACTATACTAATCAAAAAAATAACATAAAACCATAAGCATCCATATAGTGTATCATCACATCAAAATACCATCATCGCTCCAATAATGTCAGCGATCATAAAACAATAACAAGGTAACTAAGTCTGTCAAAATAAAAACACTGTCTAACAGCATATCAAACCAGAGGGGTGCTACATTCTCCCCCCCTAGGATTAGGCTTACTCCTAGAAGCC
>VDFB02006236.1:0-19173 GCA_007258455.2 Sequoia sempervirens | reverse complement strand
CAAGTCTACTTGTTGTTGTGTTCTCCAATTGCCCATTGATCCCCTTTTATACTTTTCTCATTGGAAAACCAATGGCCATGATTTAATATCAATCAATGGCTAAGATTAAATAGACTCTAAAAACCCTAACTAACTGGATTCTGTGAAGTCTCTCTTAGGGAAATCAATTTTATTTAATTACATAATTATCTAGACAACTCAGCCCTCTCGAAAGCCCTAGAAATTAATTAAATAATTAAATAACACTTCTTAGGAATGGAGACACCTGTCCAAGCTATATAAAAATCAACACTCCCTCTTAGCGAGGAAGGTGTTCTGCATGACACCTAACCTATCTCTAAAGAAGATGAACTTTGCCTTCCCCAATGCCTTGGTCAAAATGTTCATACCGCTGATCTCAGAGGTATATATCAGAATAACAATCCCCTGTTGTAAACAATCCTTGATGAAATGATATCTGATGTCTATATGTTTAGACCTATCATGAAACACTAGATTCTTAAACAATTTGATGCAACTTTGATTGTCGTAGTGTATCACTGTAGTATCAACCTTATGACCAAACAAGGCCACCAACAACTTCTGAAGCCATATTCTCACACGCCGCCATGCTAGCTGCTATGTATTCTCGGCCAGAACTCACAAAAGCCACGCACTTCGCCTCTGCTATACCAAGAGATAACTCCTAATCCCAAGCTAAAGCAACACCCCGCTTTTTCCTGTCCGTTGTACTGCCTGCCCAATCTGCGTCAGTATAGCCTATCAACCTGATACCATCACCTTGAGCATATTTGATCCCATACTCAATTGTACCACGCAAATACCGCAACACATGCTTTGTCGCTGTCCAATGCACTCTCTTCGGCTCCACCATGAACTGACTAAGAGAGTTTACTGCAAAGGATATATCTAGTCTAGTGTTGACCAAATACATGAGAGACCCAATCAACTACCTATATAAGGTGGGGTCTACATCCTTCTCCCTGGATGTCTCTACCTTCTTCCAATTCGTGATCATAGAAGTAGACATGGCTCTGCAATACTCCATCTCGAACCTCCTCAAGATTTTGATGCAGTATTTCCCTTGTCCAAGAAAAATCTCTCCATCTATCTGCCATACCTCCATGCCTAGAAAGTAGTGCATAAGCCCCAAATCCTTCATCTCGAACTCTGCTGCGAGGTCCCTCTTGCTTTCCTCTATGAGCCCTAGTGAACCTATTAAAAACAAGTCGTCCACATAAAGAACAAGAATGAGAACCTCACCCCCAACCACCAAGTAGTAAAGGTTAGCATCCGCTTCACTCTTCACGAAGCCCATTCCCTGCAAGTATTTATCAATGCGCTCATACCACGCCCTGGGAGCCTGCTTGAGTCCTGCATAAATTTTTCAATCTGCACATCGCGGTTGTACTCACTGTGCCACAAAGCCCTCTGGTTGTTCTATGTATACCTCCTCTTTCAATTCACCATTAAGAAACGCCGCCTTGACATCCATCTGATGGATCTGCCATCCCATTTGTGCTGCAAGAGAGATCACGACTCGTATAGAAGTATACCTGGCCACTGGAGCAAATGTCTCCTCATAGTCAATTCCCTCCTTCTGAGAGAACCCCTTGGCCACAAACCTTGCCTTGTATTTCTCGATGCTACCGACCGCGACCGCGGCTTGATCTTATAGATCCAGCTGCGATCCAACCACTCGCTCCTATCTCACGGGTCTAGGCACAACCTCCCACACACGTTCGCACTATTGAGGTATACTCAACCATTGCATCTTTCCCCATTAATTTTGTTGCTATGCACCGATAGCTAGAAGGTTCACTATCTACCAACTGACTAACTAATGCTATATAGTCATCATACCTGGCTGGTTGTCTCCGCTGTCTACTACTCATCCTAGGAGCTCCCACAAACTCCTGAGTATCCCTTTGTGACTGCTGGTTCTTGCTACCAACTGTAGAGGATGAAGTATCAACCTCCATATCACCCTGATGCATCTCTTGGATCTACTGCATCTGCTGCTCCATACTCTGCGAATTCTCAGCACCTGAGCTTGTGCATGTACTAGTAACTGTACTCGAGCTTCGCTGTCCTTGATCTGGTTGAACGATCCTTGGAGCTTCCACTAACTGCTCACTCTGATCATCTGCTGGCCAATCTCTGGACCTCCTAAATGCCTTGTCCTCCATGAACTTGACATCACGCCTAACTATAGTCCTCTTGGTCCCTGGAATAAATATCCGATATGCCTTTGAGGTTTCACTGTACCCCACAAAGTACCCCTTCTCTGCAGTTTGATCTAACTTGGAACGTGTCGCACCTGGAATGTGACAATACGCCAAACTCCCAAATATCCTGAAGTGGCTGACATCTGAATTCTTCCCTGAGAACGCCTCCTCTGGTGTCATCTTGCCCAATACCTTATGTGGAACCCTGTTTTGTATGTACACTGCTGTACTGCATGCCTCTGCCCATAAGTAACGTGGCATATCCTGGTCATACAGCATAGCCCTTGCCGCCTCTGATATAGACCGATTCTTCCTCTTAGCAACCCCATTCTCACAGGGTTGTAAGGAACAGTCCATTCTCTCTTAATTCCTTCCCCGGTACATAACTTCTGGAACTCTTTCCCTTTGTACTTACCTCCATTGTCTAACCAAAGAACCTTTATCTTCTTTCCTATTTAATTCTCCACAAGAGCTTTGAACTCTTGGAAGTGACTGAAGACCTCATCCTTGGTCTTCAAGAAGTATATCCGTGTCTTCCTAGAGAAATCATCAATAAAAGTAACAGTACTCATCCTTCCGAGACTTCATTTATTATTGGTCCACATATATCTTAATGTACTAGATCAAGAACACCCTTGGATCTAGTGTCACTCCTTGGAAAAGTTGCTTTCGCAAACTTCCCCAACACACATCCCTTACAAACATCATCATGCTCTGTGCTCACCTCTGGAACACCTGTCACTGTCTCACGAAGCAATTTAAGTGCTCCATGATGTATATGGCCCATCCTCCTATGCCATAGCTCTCCTTGATCTCTAGAATTACTGCTGCTCATCAGTGCCTTATGAGTATCAAACTGCAACCTGTAAAGCCGGCCGCTCCTAACTCCAATAGCTATGGGTGATTTCCAATCCTTGTGCTTAATTAACACACTTGCCCCTCTAAAGAGTACATTGTAACCTTTATCCTGAAGGACAGATATGGAAATCAAATTCATACCTAAGCCTGGCACATGCAACACATCATGAATGGGAATCCGCTTACCATTCTCCCTCTGAAATAGAACAGTCCCTTTCCCAACTGGATTGAGCTTGGACATGTTCCCCATAGAAATCTGCATTCTGATGTCCTCCTCCTTATAGCTGGAGAAGTACTCTCTAACTCCTGTCATATGAAATGACGCCCCACTATCTATATACCAAACACCCCGTGAGGTTGAGCTAGCCATACAAGCTATGAGAGCTAACTCATCCTCCATTCTACTAGAGAGCTCATCCGCACTTGTCAAGCTTTGTTTGCCCTCGATCAGCTCATACCATGTGAATTCTATTGCAAGCATTTCGATTATTAATCTCCTATCTAATACATAGATTATTTGACTCAAAATTAATTCTCAGCAAATACTCCAAAAATAACACAACTGCAACTTCACCAATAAAACTCACAGAAATAGAGAAGAAAACATTCACAATAATGAACACAATATTTTTGGACAAATTGTCCGTGGAAAAACCCCGAAGGGAAAACCACTACTGCAGATGAGGAATTATATTAAACTTCAGCAAATTAAGGAATACAAAACTGCTTGCCTCTTACTGGCAGAGCTCCGGCAATATTCTTCTCCGGAAATTCTTCCCTCAATTTCTCCTGCTAAAATTCCACAGCTGCTATCCCCAACGCTATCACTGCGCCCTTGCTAACACTGCAAGACTATTTGCTCTCATTGCAAATCTACTACTTGCTAACACTACAAGTCTTTCTCAAGTATCTCTACTTGCTATCACTACAAGTCTACTTGTTGTTATTGTTGTGTTCTCCAAATGCCCATTGATCCCCTTTTATACTTTTCTCATTGGAAAACCAATGGCCATGATTTAATCTCAATCAATGGCTAAGATTAAATAGACTCTAACAACCCTAACTAACTGGATTCTAGAAGTCTCTAGGGAAATCAATTTATTTAATTACATAATTATCTAGACAACTCAGCCCTTTTCTGGAAGTCTCTAGAAATTAATTAAATAATTAAATAACACTTCTAGACAATGGAGACACCTGTCCAAGCTACATAAATTAACATACATATCTTCAATTATTGCAGACCTGAATTCTTAAGAACGCGCTTTCACAAGGGGAAGAAATTCGCTCTTTCATCGCTCACCGGCAATTTACCTTTGCTAAATGTACAACTTTTCATAATAAGCTTATTTCCATGTATGTCAAGTGTGGAAGTTTGGTTGATGCACGTAAAGTGTTTGGTCACATGAAAGAATGAGATATTGCCTTGTGGAATACAATTATTGCAGCGTACAGAAGACATGGGTATCCTCACGAGGAAATCACATTGTTTCGCCATATGCAACAAACAGATATCCAACCCGATAAGTTCACATTTACCAGCGTAATCCCAACCTGCGCCAAAATGAGAGCTTTGGAACAGGGTATGGGCATCCATCAAAGCATAAAGGATACAGGAATTTTGTCAAATATAATAGTTGCAAGTGTCCTCGTTGACATGTATGCAAAATGTGGAAACGTAGACAGGGCACGTGAACTGTTTGACAGAATGCCTCAAAGAGATGTTATATTATGGAATTCCATGATTGCTGGATATGCACAAAATGGTTTTGTTGATAAGGCTTTAGAAACTTTCAAGCAAATGAAATTGGCAGGTGCAAAGCCAAATTCCACAACCTTTGCCAGCATCCTCGCTGCCTGTTTCAAAATGGGAACTCTAGAACAGAGAATGGACATCCATCAAAGCATAAAGGAAGGGGAGTTTTTGTCAGATATGATAGTTGCAACTGCCCTGCTAGATATGTATGAAAAATGTGGAAGTATAAACAAGGCACGTGAACTGTTTGACAAAATGCCTCAAAGAGATGTTATCTCATGGAATGCAATGATTGCAGGATATTCACAAAATGGATTTGTTGACAAGGCTTTAGAAACTTTTAAGCAAATGCAATTTGCAGGTGTAAAACCAAATTCCACAACCTTTGCGAGCATCCTCCCTGCCTGTGCCAAAATGGGAGCTTTGGAACAGGGAATGGACATCCATCAAAGCATAAAAGATAGAGAAATTTTGTCAGATGTTACAGTTGCAACTGCCCTGGTAGACATGTATGCTAAATGTGGAAGCATAGACACGGCAAGTGAACTTTTTGACAGAATACCTCAAAGAGATGTCATCTCATGGAATGCAATGATTGCAGGATATGCACAAAATGGATTCGTTGAAAAGACTTTAGAAACTTTCAAGCAAATGCAATTGGCAAGGGTAAAGCCAAATTCCACAACCTTTTCCAGCATCCTTACTGCCTACGCCAAAATGGGAGCTTTGGAGCAGGGTATGGGCATCCATCAAAGCATAATAGAAGGGGGATTTTTGTCAAATATTATAGCTGGAAATGCTCTGTTAAACATGTATGCAAAATGTGGAAGCATAGACAAGGCACGTAAACTGTTTGACAGAATGCCTCAAAGAAATGTGGTTTCATGGAATGCTATGATTGTAGGATATATTCAAAACAGATTTGTTGAAAAGGCCTTAGAAACTTTCGAGCAAATGCAAGTTGCAGGTATAGAACCTAATTCCACTACCTTTGCCAACATCCTCCCTGCCTGTGCCAAAATGGGAGATTTGGAACAAGGTACGAAAATCCATCAAAGCATAAAGAAAGGGAAATTTTTGTCAGATATTATAGTTGCAACTTCCCTCATAGACATGTATGCAAAATTTGGAAGCATAGACAAGGCATGCGAACTGTTTGACAGAATGCCTCAAAAAGATGTTGTCTCATGGAATTCCATGGTTAGGGGATATGCACAAAATGGATTTGTTGATAAGGTTTTAGAAACTTTCAAGCAAATGCAATTGGCAGGCGTAAAGCCAAATTCCACAACCTTTGCGAGCATCCTCCTTGCCTGTGCCAAAATGGGAGCATTGGAACAGGGTATGGACATCCATCAAAGTATAAAGGGTAGAGAGATTTTGTCAGATGTTCTGGTTGCAACTGCCCTGGTAGACATGTATGCAAAATGTGGAAGCATAGACAAGGCACGTGAACTGTTTGACAGAATGCCTCAAAGAGATGTCATCTCATGGAATGCAATGATTGCAGGATATGCACAAAATGGATTTGTTGAAAACGCTATAGAAACTTTCAAGTAAATGCAATTGGCAGGTGTAAAGCCAAATTCCACAACGTTTGCTAGCATCCTCCCTGCCTGTGCCAGAATGGGAGCTTTGGAACAGGGTATGAACATGCATCGAAGCATAATGGAAGGGGGTTTTTTGTCAGACATTACAGTTGGAAATGCTTTGGTAGACATGTATGCAAAATGTGGAACCATAGACAAAGCACATAATCTATTTGATAGAATGCCTCAAAGAAATGTAGTCTCATGGACAGCAATGGTTGCAGGATATGCACAAAATGGATTTTGCAAGGATGCTCTCAAAATCTTTGAATTAATGAAGCAATCTGGAACATATCCTGACATTGCAAGCTTTGCTTGTGTTCTATATGCATGCAGCCATGCAGGTTTAATAGATGAGGGTTGTACATACTTCAATCACATGGTTAACCTTTACTGCATTACCCCTACAGTTGATCATTATGTTTGCATGGTTGGCCTTCTTGGTCGTGCTGGCTATCTCGAGGACACCCTAAACTTTATCATGAAGATGCCAGTTAAACCTGTAGTAGCTGTGTGGATGTGCTTTCTTGGTGCCTGTAGATCACATATGAATATTGGATTAGGAGTATTTACAGCAACACAGCTTTTTGATTTGGATCCTAACAATGCTGCCACTTATGTTCTTCTCTCAAATATCTATGCAGAAGTTGGCCGGTGGGATGAGGTTCAAATTGTAAGGAGATTGATGAAAGATAGAGGAATTAAAAAGATCCCCGGATGTAGTTGGGTTGAAGGCCATGAAATGGTGCATGCTTTTTGTGTAGGCAACAGATCACATCCACAGACATGGGAGATCAATGCAAGGTTGGATAAATTAGATTGGGAGATGAAGGCAGCAGGGTATGTTCCACATTCAAGACTTTAACTTAATGATGTGGACGAGGAGCATAAAGAATTCATTCTCTGCCACCATAGTTAAAAGTTGGCAATTGCATTTGGTTTGTTAAACACACCCCTGGAACAACCATGAAATTGTTAAGAACCTTCGAGTATGTATTGATTGCCACACTACAATGAAATTTATCTCCAAGATTGTTGAGATGTGAACTGTTTCCATCATTTTAAACAGGGCCATTGTTCTTGTGGAGATTACTAGTGATGCTAAACGAAGCAATCTGAAAAATAGGCTTTGCACTATAATAATGTGTACCGTGTCAAACCTGCAGTAATAATGAAGGGACAAGGTTATATTTTCTGTTTCTAAAAAGTCCTTTGTTTGTCTGTGTTCATTTTGAGTATTTGGCAATCTAGACCATGCTGTTGGCTTACTAAAACTAGATTGATAAAGAAATGCAGATCACTGCTTATATACTCTGTTGGGGGTATCTGTCAAAGGCATGTTACATAATAACATGGATGTTTCATTGAATTGTTTTCATGAAACCTACATATATATGAAATGGAAAGCTGGAGGAATGCTTCAAGTAAATGGACAGATGCTTGACCAGCTTGACCAGCAGGAAACGGGAGAGGGAGGCTTACAGATAGCCTCACCTTTTTGTATAGGTTTTTTGTTTGGATTAATATTATTATCTTTTCTCTATGTTGGGGGTATCTGTCAAAGTAATAATATGGATGTTTCGTTGAATCATTTTCACAAAACTTGCATATGTATGAAATGGAAAGCTGGAGGAGAAGGTGGAGAATGGGAAAAAACAAAAGGTGAGGAACACTTCAAGTAAATGGAAAGATGCTTGATCAGCAGGAAATGAGAAAGGAAGGCTTACAATTAGCCTTGCCATTTTGTATAGGTCTTTTTTTTGGATTTATTGTATAATCTTGTATCTATGTTGCATAGAGCATTTGGGATTAAATTACACATTCCATATTAGGTATGTAGTTTTATATATGTGAATATAGATTTTGTCTCATTTATAGTTAGATATTTCTAATGTTGCTTTACATCCCTTTGCATGGGGAGATAGCTAATACATTAGTGAATTTACAAATATTTTCTACTTTAATTTTATTTCAATTTGTTTGTTTTTTTTTAGATTACAAAATTCTATGCAACAAGATATGCATAGTTTATGTCTAAATAATTTTGATTTGATTATCAAATTCTAGGCTACAAGATACGTCAATATTTAGGTCATAAAAAATGCTAATGTTGTAAATATGTGAAAATGTTTGCCAAGCACTCACATTGTAAATCACAAAATATATGACCCACATGAACATCACATAGCTTAATTAGAGCTGTCATAAGAAGTTTGAAATGGGATATTCTAGTTTGCATATTTCCTTGACACTAACGGTAAGAGTATTGAAGGATTGAGCTCATCGAATGCCATGTGCACCTAGTGCCTCTACTTTAATCTCCCCATACTTAGACTAAGTGTCTTGATATGAAGCTTGACCAATGAATATATGAATTTGGTATTGATGGTTATCCTTTGGTATGCACCACTTTTCTTATTGAAACAAGGGGGAATCATTTGCAAGGATCCTACACGATGATGGTGTTGCAAGGTGTGTGCCCTTGGTCTCCTTACGTTGTGCAGTGCAACGCTCGGGTTCGTGACACAACTTAACCGCCTCCTGTGGATTCATTAACTTTGGCGGTCGTATCGGGCATTAACAGGTCAATCTTTCGGTGCAACAACAACCGCCTTTGCAACAATTGGTATTAGAGCTTGGGTTACAAGTTTGAACCCCCCACTTGCACTGGGGGGGATTGTTGCAATGTGTGTGCCTTTGGTCTCTTTGTGTTGTGTAGCGCAATGCTCTCATTTGTGACATGGCTTAATCACCTCTCGTGGATTCATTAACTCTGGCGGTTGTATCAAGCATTAACAGTTCAATCTTTTGGTGCAATGGCAATCATCTTTGCAATAGATGGTGGCTTCTAGACCTATTTTTCTTGCATCTATTACTATATCTCTTATATGGAGAATTAAGGCCATGATGAGGAAGCTTTTCACTTTCCTAACCGTAGCATTTGAGAAAGCCTAAAGATCTTGCAAGTGTTAAGAGTCTAAGGCCATCTTGGATGTTTGATGTTGAGATTGTGAATAGGCATGTGAAAGTCACATAATAGTCTTTCAACCTAAAACAAGAACATATGATTGAAAATATTAATAAAATGATAATATTTATACTTTCTCATAATTAGTATACAAATTTAAATGTCAAAACAAGCACGAATGGTAATATGTTTCCTTCAAAACATGGAGAAGTTAAAGCTATAAGTTGAAGATGCAATCGAGCTAGAACAAACAATATTTAATGTATTTTTTAGTACTTTATATTCTAACCTATAGTTTATATAACAACCTATTAGCACTCAATCTAACAATGCAAAAGATTGCTTGAGTCCAACCCCTCTTTGTGCATTTGGCATCATTTTCCCCATCACCTTCTTATCTAAGAAATCTTTAAAAAGGTCCTCCTTTGGTCAAATTGTCTATGTGTTGTCCCTCGTCATCTTCTATGTTCCTATCAATTGTTGGAGGTTGTAAAACCCAAAAGAGTTCTAGTTTTGGGAAGGTTTTGGTCTTTCTCTGTAGTTTTTAAGGAGTTGTAGATTTTTAGTGAACTTCCATACTTCTAGTTGTCTAACCTCTTATCCTAACTACAAGTCCCATATAATTTTTTCTAAGTCTATTAGGTCCCTTCCTCTCTTGGTCTCATTTGTTCCATCAATTTGTAGGTTTTTTATGGAAATCTAGACTTCTTTATCCGACCTCCTAACCGCTATCCTTTTGTGCATCCCCACATTCCCTCATTCTCTTTCTCATTTCCCCTTTTCCCTTTTATGGACTTGTAGAGGTCTTATATACTTCTTTGTGTTCCCTTCTTCCTCTAGACCTCCTTTCCTTCTCTACTCACACTTCCTACAACCCTTGTTTCTTTCCTCATTTCCCATTTTTTGGACTTTTGGGGTTCATCTAGACTTGTTCCATGTCTTGACCTCCTTTCCTTTCTTAGAACTTTGCATTCTCCTATTCCCAATATCTAATCAAGTTTCATATGCTTTGTAGAATTTCAAGATTCATCCAAACTTCTTCGTGTTTCCTTCTTCCTCCCAACCTCTAGTCCTTCTCTACTCTTGATTCTTGCAACCCTTGATCCCTTCCCTTTTCCCTTTTTAAGAGATGCAAAGTACATCCCAACTTCTTCCATTTTCTCTCTAGACATCCAAACCTCTAGTTCCCCATTAATTTCTTGCATTTTTTCTAGTTCTCGTTTTGAATAATCCTATTGCACTTACGGATCTCTAGACTTCCTCCAATTTCTCCTCCACTTCCTTTTTCCAATTTTCATGTTTTGCCTACATCATCTTCAATCCCTCATGTGGATTTTTGATGGATTTATTTTATCTTCCCTTCACCTCCTTCTCTCCCAACCTCTAGACCTCTAGTCCATTTCCACCTTATGCCCCTTTAGCTCCACCTCTCTTTTGCAAACTTGCAAGGTTCATATGGAATTTTTCATTTTCATCTTTCCACATCTAGACCTCTTGTCCTTCCATCTTTTCTTGCATTGCTTTTGATCCTTTTCATATAGATTTTGCATGGACTTTCAAGTTTCCATTCCAATGTCTCGTCCTAATTTCCACTTCCGACCTCTAATTCCACATCAAATTCTTGCAAAGTGTTCTAATGCTTTTTTTTATTGTTTCTTCCTATGCAGAGTTCAAACTGATATCCAAAATTCTAGTCTTTCATATAAACATCTTATTATTATCTCCAATTTTGAATATTTTCCCTACATTTCTTTTAAATGATTCCATTTTCTCACTTCATCCATCCATGGAGTTTTTATGTACTTTTGGACTTCCATTGTAATGTCCTATTCTAACCTCAAATCTTGAAGTGAAACCCCACACCTCTCATCTTGACCTCCTATCACATATCAATTTCTTTTTATTTCCTCAAATTACCTCTATAACTTGCCAATCTTCCAAGATTCCTCTAAGGATTGAATTTGATTCCTACAACAACTCCTAGAGGATTTTCTTGCCTAAAAATAGTTGTCCATCTCAGGGGTGCAAATAATATACATATAATTTCAATAGTGGAAGATGAAGGTGATTATACTATCATTAATTTGATGATTGAGATCCATATCCCAATGGTCCTCTTGCCTATTTTAGGTCACACATCTCACAAATTCTAAAGGATTTCACTTATCTTGCATGCTACATTTATGACCTATTCTCCATCGAATTCTCCCAATAAAATTGGTGGCCAAGCAAAGTGATAAATATATAGAACTATTTTTTATACAAAGGGTCAATCATTTATGGTGTTCCACATGACTAAGTGTTGAGGGGCTTCTAGGGTTTTAACTCTTGCAAGTCTAGTTTCCCAAAGAGTGTCATGTTTTGTAAATTATAGAGGTATTTGGATTCTCAATTATTTATATAATTGAATGTTTCCATGCCCCCATTTGTTGATCTTCAGAGGAATTCTAGCTTAGGGTTTCCTTTTGCTACATGTGTTGGTATGATTGTAATGAAAATTTCATGAATGTGACAACCTTGTAACTCATTGCAAGCTTTGCAATGATCACTTCTTTATTGCATATATTTTTTTGTAGTTTGGAAATGGATTACTAAGTACATTAAATTATTTGATAGCATATTTGTGGTGCATATATATGCATAGCTCATATTTTGTTGTGATTTCAAAGTGTTGTTTCTCTTGGTAAATAGCAACTATGTAACATAATGGATTGGACACTAGTCTTGGAAGTTGATGATTGACCATGGAATTAAAATAAAAACATCTTATGTACCAATAGATTAGGAGTTAGAGTAGTTGTGTTTATGCATCATGATTCAACAATTCATCTTTAGAAGCATCTTTACTAATCCATAAAATTTATTATCCTAAGGAATAGTGTTTTTCATACCTTCATATTGCCTTTGTGCAATGATGCTCATATCATCTCAATAAATTATGTGTAATAGTTTAGTTTTTGATCTAGTGACAACCTTTGGGGCCAATAGTACGTTGGATTGTTGTAGTAACTTTATTTTGTTTATTCTTAGTCATAACCAATTTTGTTAAAGATACCTCTAGGAACACCCTCCTAGGTTCAATTGAGCTTGAAGTGGAGGAGAAAATACCCACTCTTAGAAATGACCTTAAATCACCGATATCTTATTGATGAGATGATTAATCCTCCTTCAAGATGATATTTCCTTGGCCCTAATGTAGATTGATTCCTCTAGAAGTGTGAGTACCAATTTTGAGACCCACCATAATGGTGTTGTTACCAAAGAGTTTTGCTCCAACTCATATTTTGAAGGTATGGGTGAAGACCCAAGTATTTTAGTGCAAAGTATTGTTAGTGTGTTTGAGTGTAAGTTTTAACAACCTATCAACTTATGTCAACATAATGATGTCATTTTAAAGTTGCAACCTAAAATAAATTTTGCCACATTATTAGGTTTTTAGCATTTATGGTTGGTATCCCATCAAATTGCACTAGAAAAATGGCATTAGGGGTATAACTTATTGTTTTATTACTTTGAAGATTTCAACTATTGGAAGACAAATCATTTCTTCCAAGTGAAGAGTGGAAAATCTATTTCAATCAAACTTAGAACAAGTTTACAAATAAAAAGAAAAAAGAAATGAAAAGTTATTCTAGAGACCAAAAAGGACAAGAAGAAGCTTCAACTCATGTATGGCTTATGGAAATGCTATATGAATTTGTTGAAATCTATGGTCATAGTACATATTACCTAAAGAGAATAACCAAATATCTCATGGAGATGTAAATTCACAATATTATGGATTAGGCATTACTTCTTGATAGCAATGAGTTGTAACTTATACATATTGTGTTGTGTCTTTGTGCAATCGTGACCCTTATTGGTCATGATGAAGTGTAATTGTCTTGCTCCCCTCCTTATTATCCCTTTTTGTGGTCTACTATTGGATTTTATTGGATTATCATTGTGCCTATGAGAGGAAAATGTCTCTAACACATGTGTTGGAACTTAATCTAGTAATGCAAAAAATTGCCTGAGTCTAGGCCCCCTTTATGCATTTGGCCTCATTTTTCCCATCACCTATAACCAAATTGATAAATATTTAATGGTTCCTTTGGTCAAAATTCATGTGTTGTTCCTCATTATCTCTCATTTTCCTATCAGTTGCTAGAGGTTGCAAAAATCCAAAAATATCTAAGCCTAGGAAGGTTTTGGTATTTTTCTATAGTTTTTATAGAGTTTCAATAGACTTTCAAGCTTCTTATAACTATTTGACCTCTCATCCTAACTGCTAGTCTTGTGTATAACCTTTTCTAACTCTATTAGGTCCCCTCCTCTATCTTTCTCCTTTGTTCCATTAGTTTGAATTTTTTTGACGAACATCCAAAAATATGTATCATGATCTCATAATCTCCAATCCTTTTTGCATCCCCACTTTCTCCCATTCTCTTAATCCTTTTCCATTTTCCATTTTTCTTCTTATGGGGATTTTCCAAATATATTCATATTCATTTCTTTCTCCCAAACTCTAGTCCTTCTCCACTCCTAATTCTTGCAACCCTTGCTCCCCTCGTTTCTCTTTTTATAGATTTGGGGAGTTCATCCAAACTTCTTCCATTTCCTTTCCATGTACCTCCTACTTAAATCACCACATTCTCTCATCCCTAATACTTGATCAAGTTTCATGTGCCTCATAGACTTGTGATGTTCATTTGGACTTCTTTCCATTCCCTTCTTTGTGTTGACCTCTGATCTTTCTCTACTCCTAATTCCTACAACCCTTGATCCATTCCATTTTTAGAATTCTTCCATTTCCCCTCTACCTCTACACATCAACATTTTTGGTTCCCGAATTATCCCTTACATTCTATCCAATTGAGTTTTTGTAGAATATTATTATACTTTTAGACCTCTAAAGTTCCTTAGGTTTTACCTCCACTTCCCTTCACCAATTCTTTTTTTTTTTCCTTATCCTTTCCAATCCCTCTTGTGGATTTCCAATGTAATTCTTTTGTCTTCCTTTCACTTATTGATATCCTAACCTCCTATCCTTCAATCCATTTTATCCTTTCACCCCTTTAGCTTTGAAACTCTTTTATGGACTCAAGTACAAATTAATCATTTGTAGCCATTGATTTTGCTTCTTCAAGAGTATATCTAGAGGCTCTCATTCTTCATTTTTCGCATAATGCAACCTAATACAAGTATCTCTTGTAAGATCTTGAGCCATCATACCTACATGCTATCAAAACCTCTATTGAATCAATCTTGTCATTATCATTATCAAATCATATCAAGGTTATGCTAGAGCATTGAGCAATCCAAATATCAACACCAAAGAGAAAATTAAATGGAATAAGGGTGCACTCCATTTTCGCTCATCAAGGAGAGAAGAAAAGATTCCAAGTGAAGGTATTATGCTTTTATTGCTTTTATCTTCCTTGCCTTAATGACCACCAATGCCTTATGAATGACATCTGAAAAATAGGTAACAAAATCATATTCCTCATTTACCAACATGTTCTTTATATTTGTTGCCATGAACATGAGGGCTATACGAATACTTTCTGGAGGGTTAAGCTCTATGACTTGGCACAAAGTGTAGTAATTTTTGACAAAGTAACCCTCAAAGCTATCAATTTTGAATAGCTCCTTTTCTACAGGTGTGAGCCTGGCTATACTTCTTCCTTTTCCTTTCACCTAGAACCTTGTCAATATTGTCACCTTATAGGTGATCTTGTTTTATTCATACTCCTTTCGCAATGTTTCCAGGTTGATATGTTTGTTTGCATTAGGGTTCAGGCCAAAGACACCAATAATTGCTTCTCTAGTCAATTTTACCATTTCAATCCCAATATGTGTCCTTACAACCCTAACATTTGGATCATAATTTGCAGCAGTAGCCTTGAGCAAGTCCACATCTAGATACACATTGGGGACTGCTAGTTTCCCCAAGTCTAGGTTCCAACAATTGTAGCTAGGAATCGTAGAATTCCTTTTACTATACCAATATTTAAACAACTCCCACCCAAAAAAATTCATTTCTGCATCTTTAATTGCATAATGTTTATCTACTATACACTTATCGGCCCCTGGGCCTTGTAATAACATTTTAACTTTGACCCTATCATTTTTCAAATGAGGTAATTGGGCTAGTAGATCATCATGGAGGGATCTCTTTTTTTCTGGGGTGGAACCAAAGGCTTGAGCTTTTGGGGGTGACATTTTAGCAATAATTTGAGGAAAACTAGGGTTTTTCTTTGGTGGTTTTAGGGTTACATTGTAGTTACATATGAGACTAGGGAAAATTACAACCACAATGCACACAAGCAAAAAAATTAAGAAATTTGAAACATAAAACCTTAGAACACTATTTCAGCTTTACAACTAGCACTTGGCACAAGATTTCACAAATAATTAAGAAAAGTAGAATTAATTCTAACTTACAAGTGTTTGAATATTGGAAACCTTAGTTCTTGTTTGCAGAGAGATCGTTCTTTGCATCAATTGATCTACATATGCTTTTGAATGCTTTGGTAATTTGGGAATGAGCGTAAAAACCAACTTTTATGGAAAAAATATTAAATTCAAGATTTTTGGCATCTTGTTTGCCATTATTTCTCGCTCACACGAACCAAAATGGCTCAATCTACCTATTTTCTTCAATTTTGAATTTGAGTCGTTGACCTTGAGATGATCATCTACCTTTGGTTAGCTTAGATTAAGTCAATCAAGTTTGCAAAAATTGACCGTCATTGACTTTAGCATCGAACCAATAAGACTTCACCACATGGAAAATCCCATTACAAGTCACCATGGCCCCACAACCTTCAAGAATTTCAAAATAACTAATGTGTCAACTCCCTACGCCCCCACACTCATGCATTAGAGAGCAATCAAAGATCATGGAATAGTGGGGAACACTCTCAGATGATGCCACATGCCCAACATGTGCACTGGTTAATCCTCCATGTATCACCTATATTTAGGAAAATTTTATCACATATTTATTCTTCTATAATTTGAACGACTGGGATTATATCATTTGTATTTGTGCTTTTCCAGAAAATGCCATGTGTCCTATGATACAAACCCTTTATTTTCCCTTTCATGCCTCAACACTTAGTGAAATATTTAAGCTTGCCTTCATCCTTCATCTCACAGTTGAGATCTTACTACTTGGAATCTTCTTGCACCCACATAGTCAACCAAGGTCTTCATAGATATGCCTCCATGGAATGGTGGGGAATGGCCAGGATAGTGCCACATGGAACCACAAGAACCTTCAAGTCATGGGGCTCACCAAAAGCTATGCAGAGACCTCGTGGTGCCCACTATACGAGCTGGACAGTTGGTGCCCTCCTGTACCACCGCACAATTTTCTAAAAATATTTTATTCATTATGGGGTAGCAAGGGACAATAAGAGGTAAACACATGGCAAGGTGGGACCAAGCTGCGCTTGACTTAAATATTTTTTGAGCACATGATTTAAGTTAAGACCTAAGTTGGGGTCATTCACTAGGTTGATACATGACTTTAAGGCTTAAATTTATTTCAGACCTAGGATTAAAACTTTAGACTTTTATGCAAAATATTTAATGGCTGCCAAGACTTAAGACTTTATCAAATATTAAAAGAGTTAGTAAATAGACAAGACTAGGACATTGGGGTTGGTGGATACATGACTTTAATGGCATAAGTTGTAACTTAGGGAATTGAAAATGACTAATAGTAAGTCAAGCAAACATAAAAAAAAATGACTAAGGCATAGAACTGTTAGGGTTTAAAGAGGGTTTTAGCCCTATGGTGAACCCTAGACACAAGAAATGATAAACCCTAGCTCAAAAAAACCACTAAAATTCTCAAAATTTGAAATGTATTAACAAAACCACAATTTTTTTTCAAAAGTCCTATCACCTTCTACAATAAGGTATGCAATAATATGAGCTTGTTTGACATTAAGACCTATCAAAATGATGAGGTATGAAGTATGTTACAAAGTGTACAATGACCTTGCTTATATAGTCAAGGTGGGGAATAATATTAAACATGATTGTGACATGTCTTAATCCTATGACATGAGATAAATAACAACCTAAAAATCTAGGAATCAAACATTAAAAGCTAGATGAGTTCTATAAAAGCCAACTAAAACTTCTAGAAGGAAGCTTATATCCTAAGTAAACTTAAAATTAGAATAAGTCCCCTAAGTCCCTAGCAAGATAAATTAGTAGGTATAAGACATATATTTACACCAACACCCCCCCTTAAATGCAACTTAGGGAGAATATTATTATGCAAATGATACAAAAAAGATGCAAAGATGGGTCTCAACTTCAAGGCCATTTTAGATACCCATGTACAAATGTAATCTCTTACAAACAAAGAAAAGGAGAAAACCCAATGGGATAAAACTCCTCTCCAAAAGAGAGAAAAGATACAATCAAGTGATAAAAGATGGAGGACTCCATGATACCTCCAAGTACACCATCCATCACATATATACAATACAAACAATAGCCCCCCATAAGAGGGAAAGAGAGATACTATGTAGCCCCCCCATAATGTATGATCACCTACAAAAATGGTAATTTATCAAAGACAAAACATGATCCAATGCCGATAAACAACTTGTTTCCCTTTTGAAAGAAACAAAAACAAGTAAAAATGTAGGAATGCTTCCCATTCTAGATAGGAATTGAAAGAAAGAAGCATAAATATTTATGATGATGTCTTTGAAATTTTCTCATGCGTCCCCTTGTCCACTGAAGATGAATATGCCACAATCAAATCAAGTACATTCCCAATCAAATAAGGTGACAAATCAAGACTATGTAGAAACTAATGTTGAACAAGATCCAAATTCAAAGATAGTTTGGCAATAATTATGCAATGATTGTCATCAAAGAGGAGAGATACCCCCTCAAATGTGTCCTCCACATTTGAAGTGTGAGACTCCACAAACAAGGATACAATGTTTGATAAATAGGAATCCCAATTAGGAAGACACCGATATACTTGTTGAAATGAATCACTGGAAGTTCTCAATGAATCACCAACAAAAGATAAATAGTCCTACTGAACAAGAATGATGAGAGCCTCAATCAATGACTCTACACAATGAATCAATGAAGGTGAAGGTATATCAACCATATCTGATGGATAAGAAGGAGCATCTAAAGAACCCTCGTCATCCTCATTTGAATTTTTAAATTATTCCAAATCCTCAAACTCTCACATAGTAGTATAGTCATAGGGTATCTTGTTTAAAAATGAAGAGGCACAAGCCAATTTGAAACATGATTATCTGGGAATGGCTAAGTATTAGGATCTTCATATATCTCCCAAATTTTAGTCCAAGGAGTATGAGGACACTCAAAACGATCAATAGCATTGAAAGTACCATAATCAATATGCATAGTAATAACTCCTAAGACATGATCCCTTTTGAAATTCCAAAGTACTTGGATGGGGAACAAGACCATACAAATAGGGCAAAAAATGAAGGAAATGAAGATGTTTTATGATGTCATCTCTCCATTGTTTCCCCTTTTCAACATAATCAAAGAAGGATGAAATGAAACCCCATAATGAACTATGGAAAATATTCAAAATTACAAATACATTAACCTTAAACATCAATTAGAAACCCCCAAACATGATGTATACTACAAATGAAGCCTTCCCAAACTAGCAAAACCTCTCCAGGAGTCAGGATGTCAAAGTAATCAGTCATAATGCCAAATATGCAAAATACTGAATAAATAATACTAGGAGTTGAATCTAGAAAGAGT